>JAOQIF010000160.1:0-55652 GCA_026260285.1 Colletotrichum sansevieriae | reverse complement strand
CCCCCCCCCCCCCCCCCCCCCCCCCCCCCCCCCCCCCCCCCCCCCCCCCCCCCCCCCCCCCCCCCCCCCCCCGCGAGGCCGGAGACTTGCATGCGGTTTTACTTGTTTGGAAGGGTGAAGGGGATTGGATGTTGGCTGCGTTGGTAAGGGGTTCGCGGCGCCTATTTTGGCTTTTTCTTTTTTCCACGGAATGAGATGAGTGTATATGCACCCGTACCATCTTGCCGAGGTAGGCGGATGAGCTCTGTGATAGTTGTTGAGTGTTTTCATAAAAGCAGCTTCTTGATGGGCTTTTGGCTGGTATCATGGCATTCGTGAGGTGTCAGCATGGAGTCTGAGAGCCAAATTGATTATATAGCTTCTCCCAGGAGAATGATCTGCGATATGCTGGCTTATCTGTCTAGTCGTCTAAGTGATTGTACAAGGAGCGCCGATGGAAACAGTCTCTCAAAGCCCTAGCTCACCACCAACGACCCCGAGAGCCTCGGTACAAAGCTTCAGAACGGCTTCGTCGCCAGAGCCGCCAGCGACTTGCACGGCACTGACGAGCAAAGGATACAGGCGCAGCAGGTGTTTCCGCCCCTCGCTCTCGACGTTGGGCGTGTCCGGGATCGCGTCCGGTGCCGAAGTGAGGTCGACTAGCTGGCGGAGGACCCGGAGAAGCTCCTTGCGTTGCGAGAGAGGCTGAGGCATGCGGCCTCGGAGGGCTTGGTCGGCGATGTAGGATCGGATAGCCAGCGCCGCGCGGAGCATGAGGAACGGGGCAGCCGTCCGCGCGATGCGAATGTGCAGGGCTTGAGGCGCCTCGGACAACACGGAGCGAGGAGGCGGGAAGGCGGGCGTGGGTGGCTGCACTACGACGCGCAAAGAGTCCTCGCTGTACGCCGAGACGAGGGAGAAGAGCTCGTCGAGGCAGACGTAGCTCATGCCCTCGCGCCGGGTGGGTACGGGGTCGATGGTGCGGCCGTTGCGCTTCTTGTAGAGCGCCGCGAGGCCGGTGCCGTCGCTGCTGGCCAGGAGAGAGGTTTCGGCCGGGGACGGGGCGTGGATGATGGATGTGCGGAAGAGGGACTCGGCGTAGGCTTTGCGGGTTTGGTCGAGGATGGCCCCGCCACCTAGTGAAGGGATGATGAGCTCGCGGAGCTTGTGGAACGCCGTCATGTCGAACGATTCGTCGTCGGAGAGGTCTGTGGTCGCTGGAGCCGCGTGACAGTCAGCGCTGACGATTCCGTCGGCGATCTCGACAACCATTTGCCAGATATTCTGGAGGGTCGAGCGGGGAACTTCGAGGGTACGGATTTGAGGTAGAGTCGCTTCTAGCACGGCGAGGATGCAGTTCGTGGAGAGGCGCCAGGGCTGGACTGATTTAGTGACGACGGGGAAGCCGTACTTCAGGGCGACGGGTTTGGAAAGAGCAGAAAGGGCGGCGGAGAAGGCGTCGCTTGAGTAGATGTCTGCGTCGGAGGCGTTCTTTATGATGAGAGTCTGCAAGATAGCCATGCTGGACTTCGACATGGCCACGTACGTCCTTCGCTGTGTCGGAGCTTGGGGTTTGAGGACTTCGTCGCTGAACGCTAGGCGTACAAACTCTGCCACCTGGGAGATCATTGCTGAAGGCACGCCGGCGAGATCTGTCCGCACCACCTTGATCGCTTCGAGAACCTGGTTCTGCAGAGGCGTGACGTATTCTATGTCGTTGACGTAGGCTGTGAGGGTCGCTTGCTGTAGAGCTTGGCGAAAGAGTGTCAACATCTGACGAACCTGCTCCACCGTCAAATCCTTTTTAACGAGTTGATACACATCGTGGAACGTGGTGACATATGCGATCAGACAGTTCTGGTTATCTGCCTTCTTTCCGTCTTCTTCATCTGAAGAGGCCGGCGTGCCCCGAGACCACAGTTCCCAAGCAGCGTTGACCGTGTTGGAGTCAAATATTTGCCGGCCAGGTTCGTCTTCCAGCTTGATGACTTTGCCAAGAGCCTTGTAAGTTGCTGTATTGATGTTGAGCACCTTGAAGTCAAGCAAGGTCGTGAAGTGGCCAAGAAGCTCTTGCCAGAGTGCGTTGAAGGAAGAATGGCTTGACAAAGGGTCCATGTACGTGGCTAGAAGCTCCGAGATGCCACTCAGAACCACGGCTGCTGTTTCATGCCATTCCTTTTGGTCGCGGTGTGCCGAATTCTCGCCAGCAGCAGCCTGCAATTCTTCCTCGATGGACGAGAGAAGCTTGAAGATCACAGACTTGACGCAGATTGACCACGCTTCCGGGCTCAACTTGTCGCCGTACGCATCGAAGATTCTTAGCAGGGTCTGGATTGCGCTGTTCCGCAGTTCCAACCGTTCGTCGGCCGTCACTGTTGTGAGTCTGAGAAGTAGAAGCATCCAGAGTGCTGCGTCAGATGCTTTGTGCTCCGAGTTCGCGGCAAGAGCAGCCAGTCCTGAAATACTTGAACCCTGCATCAGATCAGCGGTAATGGGAAGGGACTCTGTCTTCCCGGAAAGGAAGTCGGAAAGCACCCAGAAAAACGTCATGGTCTATGGCCGTCAGTTGGGATTCATCGAGGTTGCAAGCACGGAGCCGGCCTACCGTAAGAGCAATGTTGAGTTCATCATCTTGCGAGCAAAATTTGTAAAGGGTATCAACTAGTATGAGAAAGCAAGGATTGGGCAGAGACGCTAAAAAGTCGGAGCAGATAAGTTGAAGGGAATTGAAAGAAGACCGAACGAGTTTTGCGGACCGTGTCATGAGGACAACCGTCTGGGAGCCCCTTCGTTCTTCAGGGGCAAACTTTTTGTCAACGAAGATGGAGCCGATGATCTCGAAAGCAATCTCCCAGCCACTGACCAGGGTTTCGCCGCAGTTCTCAAGCAAATTCTTCAGACCTTCCAGAATCGCCTTATGGATTTCGACATCGGTCCCGTGGCTGGCAACCGTAACCTCCCGATCCTCTTGCTGCAACGGCAGGAGAGCGTCTCGTAACGCCTCAAGAAGAAGGAGTTGGACTTTCCCGCACTGTTCATGCTCCATTGTGGCTGCCACATTGGCTGATTCGAGTGCTAGCCTAACAAGTATATCCGCTGCACGCAATCTGACAGAGGAATTCATAGACGAGGCGTTGAGGATATGGATGAGCTCGGAAGTCAATGGCGTCCAGCCGGAGATATCAGGCGGATACGACAGCAGGCGATCAATGTTGATAGTTGCAACATCGCCAAGCTTGGCAAGAGCAAAGTGGTCCTCCTGGTTTGGCCCGCCTGCTGCAGCGAGAGAAACGCTCAGAACGCGGCGATGCTGCCCCGGAGGCTTCATGCTGCCGGACTGTGGAGACTGCGGTTGGCTTGGATCCTCAGTCTTTTGTTTCTCTTCTTTGGTTCTTTCTAGCAGATTGCATATTGCCGTCACAACCTCACCAAAGGCGTCATTCGGGAAGTCGATGGTGCTTTCAATGAGCCTTGAAGCTGCAGTTTCGACTGATCTGACTTCGCCAGCAAAATTGGACAACAAGGCGCTTGCTTCACCTTCTGCCTGATGATCCGTTCCCTTGGTAGCCAGCGGCGTTCGTCCAGGAGTCTTACTCGTGGAGAAGAGAACAAAGTCGGCTTGTTGCAGCGTTTCGAGAATGATTCGCCAAGATGAACCGAGAGTGGGCCCAAGCGCGATACCGAGATTGAGAAGCGCTCTTAGGCACAGGAGGTTACGAGTGTTGAGTGCCATCTGACTTCCCTCGACACTTTGCTGTCGGCCTTTTTCCGCGATGGGGGTCGACTGGTTCAAGCTGTCAACACTTAACAGCCCTCTCGCATTGCTGAAAATGCTGCTTGGAGCTTCGGTACTCGGTGTCGGCGTCGTGGGTCGAGCTGTGCCGGCGTTCAGGCAGGCTGTGAAAACATTGGGCGGAACGGCAGCCTTTCCTAGCGTCGTCAAGAAGGCGTCTCTCGGCGTGGTTAATTGAAGCAACCCGGCAACATGAGCGAACTTCTGAAACGCCCTTACTAGACTGTGGTAGTATTCAGAGTCCATTGCAGCGTACAAGAATGTTGAGCAAATGGCAAGAATCGCTGGCCAGCATTCGTCGATGATGGCTGCGCAAATCTTGACTTCGTTATGTAGAGGATGATCCTCCAAGACAAGCGGGTTGAGAGGCACGGGGTTTTTCTTGAAAGAAGCAGATCGTTCCAAAGCTCCACGCTGACCGTCGGCATCGTCTTGTGGCAGGGCTGGAGAATGGCGGCCTTGCTCCTGCTTGCCACTCCTCTTGCGACTACGACTTTCTCCGGGGACAGTAAGAGGTAGGATAAACTTGGCGAGACCCTCCGATAGGGAGGAAATGCACGAGAGTGTCAAGCTGTAGATGTACGATTCCGGGATCGAAGGCGCCTCGGTCTTGTCCAGTTGATCGATGCAAGGAACCCTAACATTGCTCCATTGTGTGCTGATTCCGATGTTGGAGCCATCTGAGCCAACAGAACCGCTGATGATGCCAGTCACTCCGCTGGCCTCAAGCATAGCTTGGTCGGTAGAAGATGCGATGCTGGCATAAGGATTTGCGACAGGAATTGTCGATTGGTGCCCCAGCCCAATGACGGACGGCTTTTCCGTGCTCAGTCTCACGAATGTCGCTGTCAGGTGCTTCACAATATCCTTCTCTCCCTCCTTCGCGTCGTAGTTGACAAAGATTCGTCGGATCAGAGCATGCTCGGCGAAGATGCCCCTGAATACCTCAAGGCATAGCGCTCGCTTCCAGATAGCCGTTTCTTGGTCGAGTAGGTGTGTCAAAATGTCCAGGGCATCTCCACTTTCTGATGGAAGGATATTGATGTGTCGTCGCAAGAGAGTGTACAGGATCCGAACCAGTCTGACTGAAGTCGCAAAATTGGGCTTGCCCTTTAAAGCGCTGATGATGAAGGGCATAACACGGGCCTGAAGGATGTGTGCTTGCTCTTTGTGGGACGAGAAGACGGCGGCGTGATTGGTCAAGACTGACTCTATCAGCTCCAACCCGAAGGTCTGCGGCAGCCCAGAAAATCTCAGGTGCTCAGGGCGTTGATTTTCCGTCATGAGGCAAAGGTCGTTGAATATCTAGAAGTGAGTCAGCACAGCAGGCCTTCTCGAATGAGTAAGTTACCCACCCTGTACGCGTCCAGGGCAGCTGCACACAGTTCAACTGTGCCATCGCCAACTGGGGCTTCGCCAGCGGGAGATCCTGGGGTTGTAGACTTGTCCTCGGTGACCACCTTGTCAAAAACAGAAACAACGAGCTGCTGCAAAGTCGCAGCGGACGTGTTGTTGACGATGGCATTCTTGCTGGTCTGAAGAATGAAGCAGATGTTCAGGGCAGTGACTAAGAGACCTCCTTTGAGATCCGTTGCGTAGTTCTGCAGCAGAGACGGCAGGGCTTGAAGAATCTTGAGTTGAACGTCGAGGCCTGCAGATGTCGCCTCGCTCAGCGCCTCGAGAACCTGATTCAGTTTCCCCCGTGGCAGAGCGCGGGCGACGATGAGCCTTTGCAGGCAGACGATGGCGATGCCGGTGAACTTAGCATTCTTGGTTCCACACGCAATGATGAACGGGTTGACAAAGTTTGGTCGCTGGGAAAGCTCTACTGAGATGATTAGACCTGGTGGATAAGCATGCACACCGGAACACACGGGAGGCGATACCGTTTGCAGCTTGAGATTCATTAGCCCCTCTGAGGCCTTTCAGTTCCTCGAGAGACTTTTCGGCAGCCTGAACACCTTGTGTTAGTTGGGAAATCCTTCCTCCGTAAGGGGAGTGAGACGACGGACTTGTCGGAGATCATTGTGCTTGCGCTTGCTTTCTTGGATGAGGTTCGTTAGCTCCGTAGCTAGGAGCTGGGTCGTCATTTCGTCACGAGTGGCCCCAAGGGCTGTCCATTATCAAGTGAAGAAACCAAACGAAAGCCTGCGTTCGGAGCTGTTCAATTATGGCGGAAATCCTTGTAACGATGTTGTGATAAAAAAAGAGAATCAACAATGTCGGCAGGAAGGTTCAAGGGAGCTATCAGCTGCGGTGTACGGTGTCCATGGTGAACCTTACTCAGTGTTCCCGATTGAGGTGAGCTGTCCACCTTGAATTGATGACTAAGACAGTCGCATAAAGGTATCCACCCTCCTCAGGCGGACTTCCAACGATGGATAGGCAGAAACACTGAACGACTCACCGCCTTGAGAGGGCCACTACAGTCCCTAGGTAGGTAGTTAGGGTCCTCAGGCCGTGCCCCGCATTGGCTCGTGCATTCCTACCTTACCTGAAGTGCCCAGGTCGGCGCTCCACGGTAGCTAAGATGCCGCTACAGGCGCTGCGTTCCGCTATCCTGCCCTGGAATCCAGTGCTGCCGGCGACTGTCCCTGCTTGCGGGTCGACGGGCGTTTAGGTAAGGTAAGGCCGGGCCGGACTGGTTTGGCTCAGTCACCGTCTCCAGCTCCCACTTCACCTCATTCGGAACCCCACCGCCACGACCACTGCATCCTGTGTCTCCAACCCACGACAAAGTCCCTTCCCCCACGAGATCAAAAGACCAGCAACCATGGGCGCAAAGGTCCCACGTAACTTTAGACTCCTCGAGGAGCTCGAGAAGGGCGAGAAGGGTCTCGGAGCAGGTACTTGCTGCCCTTGTGAAGCATGACCTGCTGTCCCGCGCATTCTGACTGACTCTTCCGCTTCCAGAGGCTTGCTCCTACGGTCTGAATGATGCCGAAGACCTTCTGATGTCCGACTGGAACGGAACCATTCTCGGCCCCCCTCACGTAAGTTCTGCTCCTGGCTGCCTCTCGTTTGCTGTACATTGTCTGACAAGCACTCACGTCAGAGCGTCCACGAGAACCGAATTTACTCCCTGAAGATGCACTGCGGCCCCAACTACCCTGACGAGCCACCCACGATACAGTTTGTAAGCCAGGTCAACTTGCCCTGCGTGAACTCCCGCAACGGCGTTGTCGACCACAAGCAACTACCCTGCCTCGCCAACTGGAAGAGGGACAACACCATGGAGACTATCCTGATCGAGCTCAGAAGGTGCGTTCAGACATGTGCCATCCAACTGTGGAGGCCCTTGATGCTAACAGGCGGCACAGATACATGGCAGCTCCTGCCAACAAGAAGATTCCTCAGCCTCCCGAGGGGTCTGTGTACCAGTAGCCCGACTTCATGATTCCCCGGATGTGCGAAACAGGGTATGGATGGATTGGAAGGCTGATTCTCGGTAAACATGGCATTGGTAGTACGGCTCAATGATTACGACTTTTTCACTCGCTCAATTCTTCCGCTTCTTTGTGTCGATGAACGGAAACCATCTTGTTTCTGGCGATTATATGCTATTCTGAGACCAGGTATGGTTGCATTACGAACCTGAGTTCGAATGCTTCGGTCGAGGAACCTGAATGTGTTGCATCTGAAAGGCAGCCCCGAGAGGTCTACCAAGCACAATGGCTATGAAGTAGTCGTACAAGCTAACCTGACATGCATTGACGACATAGGCCAATGGGTCATCCTCGGCTAATTAGCTGGAGTCTAAGGTATCAATCGATGCCCACCAATTCGTGTCTAATCGTGTCTTATGTTTGTCAATGGTGAGGTAGAACGTGCAAGTCACTCTTCTCAACTTATGGTAACTAAAGAAACCAAGAAATCAAAACCTTCCCGCTTTGAAGCGGAGTCGTAAATTTGGGGCCAAATCCTCTCTGCGGTCGACCAGCTCTGGCATCGTCACCAAGAAACTTGTTCTGATCGCAAAAAAATAAAAATAAAAAAATCGCATGGTTCATCCAGACTGTTGCCTGCATCCATCGTGGAAATGGAATCGCTGAGATGGAAACTACCTTGTGGCAATCAGAGCCTCGGCCCATTCCGTCGGCTAAAGTCCGGTAGGCAGCTGCCGCTTCCGTTATCCCAGTTTCCGTTCCCTTTTTTTTCTATTTTTTTCTCTCTTGTATGCTTCCCGAGTGCGACTACGGACCCACGTTTGCTTAGCTCATGAGATACCTGGAGCTGTCCCCGGGAGCCTACCTTACATCCGCCATCCGCCATCCACGCCTTCATTTCAACTCAGGCCAATGCTGCAGCAAGAATGGCTTCGGCGGTAACCAAGGCGGTCCTCTCCCCGCCTATGCGGCGGGCTTTCGTGCAGTCGCGCAGTTTCCAGACGAGCACAAAGAGTCTTCTCCCCTCCAGCTTTGGCCTCGGGTCCAGCATTCCTCCATCCTACTTCCAGAAGCCTTCCCTCCCCGCCAATACCGTGATCCGCTTCGTACCTCAACAAACAGCATGGATCGTGGAGCGCATGGGAAAGTTCAACCGCATTCTCGACCCCGGTCTGGCTATTCTTGTGCCATTCATCGACCGAATCGCCTACGTCAAGTCGCTCAAGGAAGCCGCCATTGAGATTCCGAGCCAGAGCGCCATCACGGCCGACAACGTCACCCTCGAGTTGGATGGTGTTCTCTACACGCGCGTCTTTGACGCCTACAAGGCGAGGTCAGTTGCTTTGGATGTTGTCTTGCTCAATCACAGAGCCATACTAACTGCTTGGCAGCTATGGTGTTGAAGATGCCGAATACGCCATCTCCCAGCTGGCGCAGACGACGATGCGATCCGAAATTGGTCAACTGACCCTCGACCATGTCCTCAAGGAGCGTGCGGCTCTGAACACCAACATCACTGCTGCCATCAACGAGGCCGCGCAGGCTTGGGGTGTCACCTGCCTGCGTTACGAGATCCGTGACATCCACGCTCCTGCCGGTGTGGTTGAAGCCATGCACCGACAGGTTACTGCCGAGAGATCGAAGCGAGCCGAAATCCTAGACTCAGAAGGTCAGCGCCAGTCAGCTATCAACATTGCCGAGGGTAGAAAGCAGAGTGTTATTCTGGCTTCCGAAGCCTTGCGCGCCGAGCAGATCAATAGAGCTTCTGGTGAGGCAGAGGCTATCCTTATGAAGGCCAAGGCGACGGCCGCTGGTATCGATGCCATTGCGAAGAGCATCGCCGAAGGCGAGGACGCGGCTAGGGGTGCTGTCAGCTTGTCCGTTGCCGAGAAGTACGTCGACGCGTTTGGCAAGCTGGCCAAGGAGAGTACGGCTGTGGTCGTCCCCGGCAACGTGGGCGACATCGGTGGCATGATTGCTACCGGGCTGAGTGTCTACGGAAAGGTCGGCGAGGCACAGGCCAAGACGATGGCGAAGAAGATGGTCAACGACGAGCACCGCGAAGAGGCCGTTGAAGGCGCGGAAGAGAAGCCTCTGAAGGACACTGTGTTGGAGAGCTTCGATGAAGCGGCGGGAAAGAAATGATTACCTAAAGAGCACGGAACCGGCGTTGATGGATCACGATACGGGAGCACAGCCGGATGTGACATTATGTACTAGTACTTCATCTCACTCAAATCAGACAAGGGCAGGAAACGCCCTCGCATAGGTCCCAGCGACGGGCAACTGTCTTGCATATGTCTCTGTGTCATTATCGTGCTGAAAGCAATGCCCGAAATGCTTTCCTGCATAGGTAGATATCTTCGATCTACCTCAGGCGAAATTGGTAAGCTCCGCGAAATGGGCTACTTCAACGAAAGGAATGTAACAGCGGGAAGCTCCTGCAGCTCGGAAGCCTTGATTGAGATAAGGTATGTAATTTGTTGGATATAGTATTCATATAGGAGGTAGCACTGCGCCTTCCCGATTTCATCCCGCCTGCCTAGGTAGGTACCTGGCTTCCAACTCCGTCATTCCTCGGTCCAAAAACATTAAACCACCTACCATCAAGCATCTCTTGTAATAAGATTACGGCTCAATGAGACGATTCAGGCGTGATGCCATCGGCTCCGTTGGAGCAAAGAGAAAATGCAAAAAATCAGACGGCTTATGCGAAAATGCCTTCCCTCCCGCTTCGTTCCAGATACCGATTACCCGCCCACCGCTGCTGGAAACCCGAAAACACCGCGCCTCGTGGTTCTAGCCCGGTCAAGATTTGTACAAGATCGATGAACAAAGAAAATACTCATGTGCAGGGTATCAAGAAGAGATTATCCGAACCATTTGCGGCAAGCTTCTGCTCCCTCGTTCCAACGATCAACCATCGTCTCCCCACCAGCCAGCTTCGACTCCGGCATTGCCAACAGCGCTCAACCTGACAGCCTTCTTCTTCGACAGGCTGTGGATGGGTAAAGGCAATGTGCCTTCAGGCGACACGGGAGAGTCTGGCCTTGGAATACCGGCCGCTGGCTCGACGTCACTCTCAGATTCGACCACATGGACATGCCCGACAACTTCAGCCATGTTACGAGGCCTCAGGGGTGAAGAGTCGTGGCGTCCCCTTTCGCTTGTCCTCAGCATACGTCCTTGCCCCTTGTGTGGCAATCCAAATCCGTGAAGCCGGCTTCTATACAACGACGGATCGCTCGATAGCTCGTCCTCCTCTCCGCTGCCATTGTCGAAGTCCATGAAATCGCTTAGGTCAGGACTCGGCTCCGCGAAGTCCATCGAGTTGACATTGCCTACGGGTCTGTCCAGGTAGAGAAGAATACGCTCATGCTTGGCTTCTGCAGGCTGCGCCTCCAGAGAAGATCTTGCTCGCCTCAGGCTGCCTGTTCTCGATGGGGTCATGGATCCAGTGCGAGAAGAGGCCGGCGGATCCGGGTGACGAGAATTACTGCGAGTGTGGGTTCTGCTTCCTGTCAACGACCCTAGACGACCCTCCGACGACCGCGGGCCTGCCTTGATAGTGCTGTTGGAGTTTGCCGACGTTTGATGACGAAGCGTCCGTGGAGGCTCTGGCCACTGCATCTCCTTGATGGTGGCCTGAGAGGAGTTGCGTTGGTAGTGGTACGCTGAGCCATAGTGAGCTTCATCTTCGTATTCTGCGAGAATGGACTCGCGCATGCGAGCCCGCTTCATGCGCAAAGCAGCGAGTAACATCTCCTCCTGCCTGGTAACGGCCATGAATCGCGAGTCTGACCCGCCGTTGATTTCAGCTGACTCCGTCGACGTCGTGAAGGAGTCAGTGGACGTTGGGCTCAAGGGAGGCGTTGGTTGGTCGACCGAGCGTGTTGAGGACTTGGTGGACAACATTCGCTGGGCTTCCGCCACTCTCCCAGACTTGGGTTGAGTTTGTTGTTGTGCGGGTTTGGGTGGTGTGGCTCGCGCTTCCTGAGTACCGTATCCCGAGTGAGCGTACCTGTCACTGCCGGAGTTTGTCGTCGAAGTTGACTTGGCTGAATGCGTCGATGAGCGGTATAATTGAGCCGGTGGCTGGTAACGGGTGGCCGGCAGAGAACTCATTCGCAGGTTAGGACTCGGGGCTTTGGACGGAGGCGATTTGCTCGGTATCGTGAGATACGCGTTTGTCAGCGCAAAGCTGGCGTGCTTGCCAGACTTCCTGGAGCTGTGAGCGAGCGATGGAGCCTCACGCGATCGATTCGACCTCAGCGAAGATGGGGCCAGGCTCCCTGTGTCGCTGCTTGGAGATTCGCCAGTCGATTTCGAGAAATTGTCAGGGAAACCGTCATCCTCAGAGTCGGACGACAGAGAGAGCACGCTCTTCTCCATGAGATCGGATCCGTTGATGCTCGGACTCGTTCGCTTGGACGCCTTGGATGTCTTGGTGTACCGACTCGACACGCTGGATCCGCAGTCTCGATCCGCTAGCGTGCCCTGCTGAACGGCCGGGTTGACGGTTTCTGGCGAAACCTGGGGCGCTGCTATTTGATGCGGACGAATTCCAGGTCTCAAAAAGCTGTTTCTCGGATCTGTGTTTGGTGGTGATCTCAGGGTCGTAGGGCCAGCATTTACCACGGCGTCATCGGATCTCGCCAGCGGCCCATCATGTCCCATTACTTGATCGAACGACTTCTGCTCGTAATGCTCATACAAGTTGGGCAGCGTGCTTATATCACTCGCGCCTCTTCGGCTGCTGGACCTGGACCCAGTTCTAGGGCGGCCAGAAGACAAGTTATCGACCATGCGCTCATACGTACTCCGTCTCACTAGCTTCTTCTCAGTCCGCTGCTGAATGGGCGGCGGCGTTGATCTAGGTGATGTGAGAGAAGCGAGCGAAGGGGACCTCGTTGACTGATCCGAGTCGAGCACCTGACAGTTTCGGTTGCCGTCACGAAGGCCTTTGAGACTGCTGTGCTTGTGTCTCGACAAGAGTGGCCCCAAGTCCAATATACTAGGTTTCTTTTTGTGTTTGCTCGGTGGCGCCAGCGGAGCAACAGTATTTGATTGACCTTCGATATCCAGGATCTGGTTGGCTTTCTGGGGCAGCCCTTTTGCCATTGCTGAGGAGGACGTTTGTTGCGATATCGAAAGGGGCATCTTGGACTTGTCGTACCACGAGGTAATGGTCGAGTTCGATCCTCGGCGTGTGAGGCTCGATGTCTCGGTGAAGTCTTTCGGGCCGGCGTCTGTATTCAATTGAGAAAAGCGATTCGTCAGATATGCCGGCACAATCTCCGATTCCTGTTCCCATTGGTTGTTTCTGCGGTTATTCGCAGCGAGCGCCTCATCTTCACTACGCTGAATCCTGCTCCTATCGGTCGTACTGTACGTTGCGGTGCTCTCGGATACGGATACGCTGATGCCGGAAGTCGAGGCGGTGTCCCATTGCCGCGGCGCATCGATATTGATTTCGGCGGTGCCCAAGATCTTCTGTGCTTTCGACATTGGCCCCGACACAATCGGTCCAAACGGTGGCTTCTGCTTCCTCCCCGGAACAGGAAATGTGAATTTAGATCGACCCATCTTGACGGACGAGATGGGCCAAGGGGAGGTCTGTCCGGTCGGTCAGTCGAGTCCAAGAAACATAATCTGGGACGCGGCGCATAGAGGAGAGGTTCATCTCATGCGTGGGTGGCCCAGGGATTTCATACGGGCGAACCCGTCGTTGTAAAAGGGAAGTACCTCGTCAGAGCAGGTTGACAACCGCGGCGGCTATCAATGCATGCGGTGGTGAGGGACCGGTTGGCCACAGTACTACATCCGTTGCTAATAAGTGCCGGAATACTCTCTGGGCGGCAAATTGCAATTCGGGTTTTCGTACGACCGTCGAGGGTAATAAGATATTGTCGGTCGCACAGCTGGGTAGATTCTCCCGAGTGCTTCTTCGTTCGACTTCAGAGGTGACGACTGTCATACGGAGCACCAAATGGGGGGAGCAGATCAGCCAAACTCCCGTTTGCGTCTCCACTGGAGCAATTTCCAGCTCGGCTCAGTCTAGCCAGACTTCTTCTTCCGTTATGCGTACAGTCTGTTCCTCTACGTGTCGAACATGAGCATAAACCTTGAAGCAAGAGGAGGAAGAGAAAGAATTCAAAAGCAGGCCCTCGCCTACAAGAACATGCGACAAGGAGGGGATAGCGGTCATGATATGGCGGAATGACTGGAAAAGTGGCCTACCGCAGTACAAGCATTTTGACGTGTGCTGGCCGCGATGGCCGCCTGAACCTTTCACACCGCACCCTCTACTCTAAAGTCATCCACCTCCGGAGGATGGCTTGTTCACGCCTCCCCCTCCTTGGCTGGGGACTGCCTGACTTGCAGGTGATTAGGGTGGGAAGCCGTCAAGATTCTGCATGGATCTCAGCCGTCCACCGCAATTGATCCCTGCAAGCCACAAGTGACGGTGGGAATCAGTCGGACTGCCCGCCAACACCCATTACTGCAAAGACCGGTCTACCGCAGTACTCAACGTCGCCTCAGTGGTCGGTCATCGGCCTGGCATTCACTTTCTTGGTCCCTCCCGCCGCGCACAACGACATCCGGGGCTAAGGCAGGGGATCTTGGGCAGACAGAGATATGAGGTGGGATGTTCAAAGAGGACGCACAGCATGGTTTACAGACAACGAAAGCCACATGGGACGAACTGGCAAAAGACACGGAACGGGAACATACACAGAGCCACCTCCCGAACGACCCAAGATGACGGAAACGTGAACGAACCTCGCTCGAGGAAGAAAAACCAGCCTGCGACACATGCGACCACCAGCACGTTGTCCGTTTTTTCGTGTATACAATTTGACAGCGGCGGCCAGGCAGGGCGGCAGCCGAAGTGCGAAACCTGACCCTGGCCGTCAACTGAAGCTCGTGAATGCTTTTCAAGGTTTATAATGAATGATCTCTGCAGGCAATCGCTAGGGCCCCTGAAGAAGTGTGGAGGAATCTTTGCCTCTTGCGGCAGATGGCACTCTTCCACCGTCTCATCCGGGATGATCAGCGGCGCCATTCACTTAAACCCTGGCATCACTGCCAGAATTCATCATCTCTGACCGCAGACGGAAGCACTTTGGAGCCTTTCGCTTTTCAAATCTCAAATCGGATTTGCAGATACCAATTCCAATTAGCCTTGTTTCCTCAGCAATCACCCGGAGGATACCCGTACCTTGTACACCAGAGCCTTGAGCTGCCTTTCCGCTTCGAGGCTCTACACTAGCTCTTAGTATTCATACAGCGCTCCTCCGACCCGGCGAAGAATTGGCTCATCCGCTTTTGTCCTGGCTCTTGTCTCGGATTTCGCCAGCCACAGCGACCTGTCAGCCAATTCTCACCCTGCATCGGACGTAGTGGGCAGCCCGTCTTTTGAAACGGCCTGATGCGGGACAGCCAAGTTGCCAACCTCGGGCGATCCACCGTTTAGGAAGATGCCGGTGTTGAGCTGAGGACTTTGAAGGCAAAGGTCGCTGCCCGGTGGCTGCACAGCATCGCATACGGAGGCATGCAAACGCTTTTTTCTTTCAGCAAAGCTGTGGATATGGGGGCAGCGTTACGCACGAAGGCGACCTGCTCCCTCATCTCCCGCCAGCTCAGCTTGATGGCTTGATTGAGATTCCCGTCTCGCTCTGCGATTCCGCCCTTTCCGAACCCAGCACATGCGGAAGATACTGCGATGGGTCAATCCACTAGTGTGCAGGTGGTCATGAATGCCCCTGAACCTGGTCGACGACGGGGCCTTACGACTGCTCCACGTATTCTGGAATGTCTCCTTGGACGGGGGGCTAAACCATTGGTCTGCGCAGCACTTGCGTGCCCACCGCCCACTGGAGTTGTCGTCGTTGCCAAATAGCCAGGAGAGAAGGACGGCGTGGCTGAGATGCTAGCTCAGGGTTTGGGAGTAATTACACGACTGCTTGCCAGTTCTCAGCCGTGGTGTGGGAAACGACGGATTACCTACCTATGCCAGTACCCGCCAAAAGCAATTCTCAAAGATGCCGCCACTCAGCCTGCCGGCTGGCTTACTTGTTTGTCAAGTTTGTGCTGAGAATTCTGGAGGCGGAAAAGCAAATTCCCGGTCAACCGCTGCGCGCCGTTGGCGATGGGAGACAGTCTACCATTGCAGCCCCAATGACTCGTGGCGTCTGGCCACTTCATCGAGTGCGTTCTGTTTGGTGTTGATTGGGAGGGGCAACGAAGCAGCAACAAAAGCAAACGTAGTAGACTCCGTTTTAGTATACGACTTGCAACAAGTGCTCTTGCACTCGCCGCTGATGGGCGTCAACCAGCGTTTCCATGTGGGCGGTCCAGGTCCATATCGTCGGGTCTTCGCGAACAAGCCTTTTTTTGGGCAAAAGGACCCCTACATTGGTTTAGCCGCGCAAGTCTCACCACTCAAGTTTGCTATTTGTCTGTGGTTGGACACGGACGTTGCGGCAGTGCGTTCTCCAGCTCACCGACCGCTTGGGGTGCATGCCATATGTTGTCGCAATCGCATCTGATCGGTCGGAGGAATGTTGCGACGATCCATCCCATCTCCGTGGCCGAATCTTTGATATTGATTCTAGGCTTCTCGCAATAAGTCAGAGCTTCTGCAAATCGCACTCGACATCTCCAACAGTCTTTGAGGGAAATGGGCGAGCTGAGCTCGGGTAGATGGCTCTCAGCTGGGGCACTTCAAGGTGGCTACAGCTTGGCTTCACCCATATTATTGGGAAGAGCAATCCGGTGGGCAGAGTGGGATTGACCTTGTGCCGACATGGTTGCTGGCACCCAAGAGCCAAGACTGCACGCAAGCGGCGAAGTCAACCTCCACCCTTCAAGGTGGCCGTTCCATGATTAATGATGTATTCGGCAGACTTGGCCGTCCGTGTACACCTCCATCACGAGCTGGACAAAAATTTCTTACCGAGGGCATCCCAGGTTGCCAGAGGAGTTGGACGTTGAAAGCAGGGAACCATTAATAAACGCAGCCTTCCCGAGAAAACAAAGATTGGACACACCGGTCCTTCAGGAACGTGCTGAAGGAACGTGTAATGCTCCCAGGGCCAATGCCAAAGCGCCTAGCCGGCAAACATACTGAGAAAGGGGACGTGCGAACACACACCATCAGTCCCTAAGCCAATAGTTCGCTGCTGTCAAATTATCGACCTTCAGATGGGAAACTGATGGTTCAACGTCTTCTTTTTCCCTACGCTCTCTCTTGGGAAGTCAAGATTCCAATTGTTGACCCAGGGGCCCTGGGAAATCGATGGGCCGCATTTCGCGTCCCTCGACTGTACAGCGACGGTGAGATTAACGACCGGAAGAGGCCATGGCCCCTGACTAGGATGAGATGGCCACATGATTAAGAATTGGCCCTGTCAACAGCAGTCAGTATCTGGTGATACCCACAATGCTCCAGAGGAGTCCGATCTGGCGACATGCTACGCTGAATGAGGCCGGGCGCTGCAATGTTGAACGAATTGGACCTGAATCCCAGGCGCTTTACGATACCTTCCAAGACGGCTCGTTCGATAGTGAGGCGCATAAGCTGCCAACAACCTGTGTCAGTGCGACAACGCGTCAAAACATCAATTGGAATTGAGACGGTTCCCAATTGCTGGAGCAGCCAAGCGACCGCAGAGTAAGCGACTTGCTGGCGACAACGTGATATTAAGCATGAAATCATGTCTTTCTCGACATAGCCCTCGGCCGAAACAAGAACTAAAAAGGAAAATGCTGCCAGGACAGCCGTCCGTAGTGAGACAAAGCTAATGAGAGATGCTGCAAGCATCGCAAAGACCCGGAGGAGATACCCATGCCTGCGCCTTCTGCTCACTGCTCTCAAACGAGTCGTCGGCAGACCGACCAGGAGTTCGAGGGCTGGCATGGCCAGAAGCACATCTCGACATGTCATGTTCGTCCGCCCCGGCCGGCTGCGGTCATCGCGCCGTCTCAAGCCCACAGAGTTCGGATAGTCTCTTGGACGGCGACATATAGTTCAGACGGCCGCCCCCCAAGGCTTGCCGGTTGAAAAGTTTGACGTGGCTTGGGCCTCCTCTCCGTCATCGCAGCACGGATGGTCAACCTCCTTTCCATATTGAATTGCAACCTCTCACTGCCTGTTTACCCCAAACAGCAAGCATCCCGAGCGCTGCGACCCTTTGGCAGAAAAGTCGAAGATCCAGATCCAAGGCCCGCTAACCAAGATCTGTAATGGACGCTGTTTCGCCACCCTGTTCGTCGTCTTTTTTTTTTTTTTTTTTTTTTTTCCCACTATCGATGCTACACGATTCGTCCGGATCCCGCACTGCGGCCGCCAATATGTGGGCTTTCGCGATCAGGGTTCGAAAGAGGCCGCTCCGGCGAGAAGACTTGGGCTTTCTTTGCTTTTCCCTTCCAGACTGCGAGTTCCCAGTCATTATCTGAGCGCCAGCTGGTTGTCTTGATGAGGATCACACGCATTGCGCCGCAAAGCTTCCATGCTTTGAGCACGACGACTGATCTCCACCTATGACAGTTTCGCCCCTTAACGCTGATCCTCCAGCGATGCATATGCGTACCATTTGCAAAAAGCAATGAAGGTTAAGATAACCGCCCCTTGTGCTCCAAACCCCGGCCCGGCCAGGTTGATGATCATCGGAGCTCGGTTCGCAACTTGCGCAAGTCACATCTTGACCGTACCTCACTCAGTTCCTCTGCCCTTTTTCCAGACCGCCTCGCTGCAGCAGAACGGGTCTCTTGTGCCTGATGTAATAGAAGTCAAACTTGCCCTGTCAGCTCAGCCCGCTCCGTCCGTCTGTTCCCCTGAGCCGCCTCCGCTAGTCGATATGCTGTCTAGAAAACTCCACCCGCGGAGGTCTGAGTTTCGCGGCCCTGTTGCCAATTGGGTTCTTGCATGACCGTTTGCAGTTGCGAACGGTGTCTCCTGATCTTCCGATATCTTTCGACCGGTTCATGTTGCATCGACGTCGTCCAAGCACAGCATCTCGACCGAAGAGAAAAGGCCCGATGCGTTGCTTTGCGAAGATAGAGACTGTGGAAAACGACGGAGTGCTTCTTCTGCTGTGCCACACAAGCGTATGGGAAAACGGGAGCGCGGGGGCGCTTGTTGGTTAGACAGACCGCATGTAAGCGGCCATCGTTACTCCGGGAGGTCTCGCTGTGTGAGATGCTGATGCCCCTCTGCCGCCCGCTTTTCTTACCCCGGCCTTCAACCAACCTCCGGTACGCTAAACGACTCGACGCAGTCCCCGCTTGTCCGTTCGACGGTGCCAGATCGAAGCGGCCTCTCGACCGGGCTCGCTGAGGAAAAAGAGGAAAAAGAAAAAAATGGTGAACGTCGGCTTGAGGGCCCCGCTCCCCGAGTTCCAGTTGGCGGGGTAGACATCGCGAGAAGGAAGGTCGCGGGGTAGGCTATCATACGACAAGTTTCGACGTTCCGAGGTCGCGGCGTGGCCATTGGTCTTATGAGGTCTGTGATTTGTTGTGTTTTGTTTTCTACGGTTCAGGCCTGCCCTGCCCGGTTTCCGTGGTTTAAGCTTGCCTTGCTTTCTTCTTCGTCGTTTGTTTCGAGGTGGCCCTGGCCGAGTCTGAGCACAAGGCACAATGTCTTGCATGCGGAAATCGGGGGGTATGTATGGTCCTTGTCTTACTGTCACGGCAGGTTCATCTACTCCCAAAGACGACAATGGAGGGTATGTTTTGGTTTTCGTTCCTCTTTGTTGCTTCAGCTTGAGTCTTCTTCACCTGTCTTTCCCGAGTGGTTTGCACATACTTTCTCCGCACGGCAGACATTGCAAGAATCAACAGTAGTACTCACATGTGGTTTGGTGATATGGAACCCAAATCCCCCTCAGTCTGGTTCTCGCGGCGAGTGTCGTAGAGGTGAACCAGACCTCCAAGACAGCAGTTATTCACGCACAGCTCAGCGTCGGCAGCAGCCTGTCGCGTTTATGGGGTGTACAGTGAAGTGTGGTTTTCCTGGCACGTCGCGATTTACGTCAGGATTCGTCACCTTTATCATCACACTTCGTTTTCTGGTCAACTTCGCCAGGCTCAATGACGTGGGATCCTGTAGCGAGCTCGGTTGCAAGTGACATTCTTGCAAGAGCCCTGGAGCACAACTAGAGGAACCGGATTGATATTGGATACCTCCTTTGCACGTCCGGGGTCCGTCCAAAAAAAACAAGCGTCTGAGCCTTTGCTCCAATTGATAACCCTCCATATCAAGGAAGACGGCGTCTCTCTCAGACTTCTCTGAGAAAATCTCACAGTGATGTATAATGGGATCTTCGGATTCAGCATTCAAACATGAGGGCGCAGCCTAATCCAACCCCAGACACTTTGAGGAAGTGAGAGAAGTCATTTTCAGCAACTGGACATTCACCTGTGTGAAGACTTGAGGCATCAAAAGGCTTTGCCTCGCAGGGTAGCGCTTCCGGGCGACAGCCTATACTTCAGTGACGCTCATTTCCCTGCTCTCCAACGGCATCAACCATCTGATTATGAGATCTAGCAAGTTATTAGTGTTTAAGCATGCTCTGTAGAACTCGGAAAGATAAGAGTATTGAAAACTGCAACTCGTCATCTGACGTGAATGAGGAAACATGGAGACAGACTCTTAACAGGACAGTTTCGAAAACAACACAACTCTTGCCCTGGTGTTTTTCTTCCTAATAAAGGAAAACCCGGATGCACCAATTGGCTGCGGACGTTGGTTTTTTAACTGGGTGTAGTGGTCAACTCAAGTGAGCTTAGCAGTTCTTTTCAGCCTCAGCTCTCTGAAGGATTCAATAGACGGATGTCGTTGATTGGCGATCTCTCTAGCACACCGACTGACATCCCTTCGAGGGGCGTTCCGGCCGTGTGGCCGGCCGCGTAACCCCCGCACCCGCCGCGGGGTAGGGATGCAACACCACATATATGCCCAAAGAGTGAGGCGCAGGTGAATCTCACCTGATTTCACACAGAGGAAACCCATCGCTTCATTTCTGCTGTCGCGATGAAGTCCCGAACCATCAGCGGCGTCATTCTTCTCATCGAGGGGGCCTCCCTGGCTATCGGGGCTTCTTCCGACGATGCCCAGAAGCCCCTTGCACCAGGAGACTGTTTGCCGGCGCTCGAGTACGCGCCAGAGGTTGGCGGTCGCCGTTGTTTCGTGGACTTGCCCGGCCTGCGTGCCTTTGTGAAGAGTGTATCGCTGACGCGATATACTACTGTGGAATCGTGCGCTGAGATGTGTGGTCGTTTTGGGTATTCGCTGGCTGGAATCAAGTATGATCGGTACGAGGCACCTCCTTCTTCTACAAGACCTCCTTGCTCATGATGCTAATGATGCGTGTAGGAACCGCTTTTGTGTCTGTGGAAATGATCTCGAAGTCAAGGTCGACCAGATGACTGACACGAAGAGCGTCTGTGATGAGTCTGGGCTTGAGTGCAAGGTGTCGCAGATACTATGCGACGAGGAAGACATGTGAGTCTCCTCGGCCCGCACGATCCCCTCACGATGAACCTTCACCATACTAACACTCAGCAGAATTGAGGTGTACGAGATATACAACCCAATCACGGACGAAAAGGCTCGAAGTAGCTTCCCTGATTGCACACGCGAACCTCTCTGCTCCCATGATGTCTGCGACGAGTCGCTTTCGGACAGGGAGCGTGCCGCCGCGTTGGTGGCAGACCTGACAATCTGGGAGAAGCTTGATAACCTCGTCAATGAGGCGCCTGGTGTCCCCAGACTGGGGATTCCGCCGTATGAGTGGTGGTCTGAGGGCCTTCATGGCGTTGCATCATCGCCAGGGACGAAGTTCGCTTCGGAGGGAAAGTTCAGCTACGCGACTTCGTTCCCGCAGCCCATTGTTCTAGGCTCATCGTTTGATGACGAGCTAGTGCGGGCTGTGGGAGAGATCGTGAGTAAGGAGGCTAGGGCCTTCAGCAATGTCGGAAGGTCCGGGCTCGATCTTTACGTGAGTCGCCGCCAGAAGAACCGATGTCAAGTTTGACCGGGAGTATGATTCCGCTGACACGGCCCAGTCTCCGAACATCAATGCCTTCAAAGATCCTCGTTGGGGCCGTGGCCAGGAGACCCCCGGAGAGGACCCCTTCCACCTTCAGAACTACGTCTCAGCCATGCTCACAGGCTTGGAGGGCAGCGATCCCTCCAAGAAAGTCATCGCCACCTGCAAACACTACGCAGCCAACGATTTCGAAAACTACAACGGCGTTGATAGGGCTGGCTTTGACGCCAAGATCACCACCCAGGATCTGTCAGAATACTACCTGCCGCCGTTCAAGACGTGCGCAGTCGAGAAGAACGTGGGCTCCTTCATGTGCAGCTACAACGGCATCAACGGCACGCCGCTCTGTGCCAACTCATATCTTCTGGAGGACATCCTCCGAAAGCACTGGGAGTGGAACGGCGCGGGACAATACGTCTCTACGGATTGCGATTGCGTTGCACTCATGGTCTCCTACCACCGCTACGCTCCTGACTTGGGCCACGCTGCCGCCTGGGCCATGAAGGCCGGCACAGATCTGGAATGCAACGCTTTCCCCGGCTCGGAAGCCCTTCAGTTGGCTTGGAACCAGTCTCTGATATCCGAGAAGGAGGTCGACAAGTCACTTACGCGGATGTATACGGCGCTCGTGTCAGTCGGGCTGTTCGATGCCGCCAAAGACGACCCTCTGCGGTCTCTCAGCTGGGACGACGTCAACACCAAGGAGGCTCAGCACCTCGCGTACAGAGCTGCCGTCGAGGGAGCTGTACTTCTGAAAAACGATGGCATGCTCCCGCTTTCGCCCGAGTCCCCAAAGAAGTACGCCCTCATCGGCCCGTGGGTCAGCGCTACGACCCAGATGCAGGGCAACTACTTCGGCCCTGCTCCGTACCTCATCTCTCCTCGTCGAGCAGCGAAAGATCTCGATTTGGACTTTACGTACTTCCTCGGCTCGAGGATCAACAGCTCTGATTCCTCATACGCGCAAGCCATCAAGGCGGCTACAGCTGCGGACGTCGTCATCTTCATGGGCGGCGTAGACAACACCTTGGAAGCAGAGACTCTCGACCGCAAGACTCTGGCTTGGCCTGAGC
Organism: Colletotrichum sansevieriae; assembly: GCA_026260285.1. Taxonomy (NCBI): domain Eukaryota; kingdom Fungi; phylum Ascomycota; class Sordariomycetes; order Glomerellales; family Glomerellaceae; genus Colletotrichum; species Colletotrichum sansevieriae. Next base: position 33,367 of record JAOQIF010000160.1, on the reverse strand, counting down.
CTCAGCTCAAGCTACTTCGTGCTCTTTCGGAGGTTGGCAAGCCGCTGGTCGTCCTCCAGTTCGGCGGCGGACAGGTCGACGACACGGAGCTTCTCGCGAATGACTCCGTCAACGCTGTCCTTTGGGGAGGTTATCCCGGGCAGTCAGGTGGCAAGGCGATTCTTGATATCGTCTTCGGCCGCGCGGCACCTGCCGGTCGACTACCTGTCACGCAGTACCCAGCATCGTATAACGAGGCTGTTCCGTCGACCGATATGAACCTCCGACCGGTGCCGGGTAACTCGGGCCTCGGTCGCACCTACATGTGGTACGACGGGGAAACACCAGTGCCCTACGGGTTCGGGCTGCACTACACGAAGTTCAGCGTCGGCATGAAAGTGGCCAATGGTCCGCACATCAGCACAACAGATCAAGCCGCCGTTGTGGAAGATGACCACCAATCTGGGATCCCCTCGTGGCAACAAAGTCTGGACAGACCTATTATCACCATGACGGTATCGGCCGAGAATGAGGGGGCCATCATCTCAGACTACGTCGCGCTGATTTTCCTCCGATCTGACGCCGGACCGGAACCGCGGCCTCGCAAGACACTTGTTGGATACGCGCGTCTTCGGGATATCAAGCCTGGTCAGAAGAAGGAGGAGGATGTCGTGATCACGATGGAGCGGTTGGTTCGCGTTGATGAGCTCGGGAACCGGGTGCTCTATGAGGGTGTCTATGATCTGTTTCTGGATATTGATGATAAGGTATCACAGGGCTTCTCGGTGGTAGGGGAGCCATGGGTTATTGAGGAGTTTCCGCAGCCAAAGGATGAAAAGGCACAATGATTGGGCCGTGGGGGAGCCAGATAATCTTAACGAGGGGATGAACTGAGGTAGAAGAAACTAAGGTAGGAGATCAGCGAATTGATGTGAGACAAGCAATCAGAAGCAAGTGCCATGAAAATGTTCTGTCTCGGCATCTGAAGTATTGTCGGTCACACAGCTTGTGGCGCGATGGTCTATGATACGAGTCGCACCTGGAATGCCACAGTGCAGACTGGGGTATTGAGAGACGAGAGCGACGCGAAGGTGCGAGAGCAGTTACTCGAGGCCGCGGAACGGATTCAAGGACGAAGTCGCGAGACGCGGTTCTGCTGCCTTTCTGACTGATGTCAATCTGGGCTATCAAACGCAGAGGTCGCCTCACAGACAGCAAGTAAAGGGAGACGGTGAAGCGGGAAATGTCAGGGGAAATAAGGGAAGATGTGGAGATGGAAAATTCCTGAGAAAAGAACTGTTGGAACGCTTCGAGGTCATCGAGCAACGACCGAGACATGTTCCATTTCCCTTGCACTACCAACACATATCCACCCTCTGCAATTATATCTACAGCCCGATGGCTTCCCAGGCCCGTATTGGCTGACATGCTCCCGGCCTGTTTCCTCCATATGCATGTTCAGAAGATCACAACGAGGCCAACAGTCTTCCCCTAACACCGACGCCTCACGAGGATGACCATGCGTAGAAAGATTCCCGAGATAGTCGGGGTTTCTGTGATTTTGCTAGCAGCGACCCAAGCTTCCCTGCTACAAGAAGATGCAATCTCCCCATTCCGGTACCGAAGTTGCGTCGCCGTCGAGAACGACGAATTCAACACCATTTTCGACAACTCGTCGTCGGCTTCCGGCCTCAGCCCAAGCGGATGCCAGCAGAAATGCGCGGACAGGGGATCCCATTTCGCCGCACTCGGGCATGGGAAGGACTGCTACTGTTCCTACGGCACGGCCGGACACGAGTGGTATCCGGTTCTGGCGCCGACGCCCGAAGAAGACTTTCAATTTTGCGACTCCGCTTGTCTCAACTTCCCCGACTACGCCTGCGGTGGACAAGATGCTGTCAGACAAGTATACAACGTCTTTGGTGTTTGTATATCAGCCCCTCCTCCTCCTCCTCCGCCAACGACGACGACTACGTCGTCTTCGAGTACGGTAGAATCAACCTCCAGCGCACCTACTACAGTCACCACCACTACCAGCAGCAGCACGTCTTCAACGCTCTCGACTACTTCCTCTGACAGCTCGACTAGCACGGGAAGTACCACATCAACGACATCAGCTGCGTTCACAACTACTTCATCTTCAAGTTCAAGCAGCTCCTCTAGTGCGACCACGTCATCTACATCGGAAATTTCAAGTATGATTAGTACCACAAGTAGCCTGAGCTCGTCTGAGTCTTCTAACACGCTATCCACATCAAGTACTATATCAACAACATCATCGGCTGCATCCACAACTACTTTATCGTCAAGTTCAAGCAGCTCCTCTGGTGTGACTACGTTACCTACGTCCGAAATTTCAAGTACAATTGGTACTATAAGTAGCCTTAGCCTGAGCTCGTCTGAGTCTTCCAGCACGCCATCCACACCAAGTCCCGTCGGCTCTTCTTCGACGAGCTCGGGATCATCCTCTCAGAGCAGCACCAGCACCAGCATCAGCACAGGGACGTCTTCCACCTCTACGCCTGGGTTATCTTCTCCCCGCTCCGACGCATTCACCTCCCCCTCTTCAAGTCCTCAAAGTTTCACGAGCAACACTCCAGCATCTCCATCACCCCTGAGCAGCCAGTCTACCAACCCCTCAAGCTCAGTTCCGAACACCTTGCCGCCGTTCATGATGACAAACTCGTCCATGACCTCAAGAACGTCAGCTTCACCAATGGCTCCTGAATCCACCACCACGCTGTCAGCCACGCCAATCGTCACATCGGCAAGCTCTCCGGGTACGAATAGCCCTGGTGGTACTGCGACTACGCCTCGTGGTTCGACGAGCCAGAGCTCTCCGACATCGCCAAGCGCTCCAAACAGTGCACAAGCCAGCTCATTACCGAGGTCGTCGCCGAGCTCCTCGTCAGCCAGCGCGCGCAACACCCAACTTAGTTCTCAGCTAGGCACCCCGTCAAGTCTACCCACACCTCCCTCCTCAACCAATGCGCCAACCTCGTCATTTGCCTCGAGTGCGCCATCAAGCTCGACACCGGCAACTTCCCCTTCGCTCTCGGAAACTCCTCCTGACGTATCTCCACCGAGCATTACGTCAACCTCTCTCTTCACGTCCGCGACCGCACCATCCCTTGCCTCCATCAGTAGTTCACAGTTTCTGGTCAGTGTGCCTGTCTTGCTCAGTGTTCAACCCCTTGCCGGACCCTCATCGGCGGCATAGAGGAAATAGAGGGCATTGTACGAGGACCCCCGGATCTAAATCCCGGTACACGGGAATCCCCAGAAGATCTCAGGTAGGCTTATGGCTAATGAGAGAGAGGTTACCTTGAGCGCTACATGATCCGGTCTTATTTTCCCCCCATGCGACAGAAGCTTGCGAGGAGGATTCCTTCAAAAGCCTTTTTTGTGTACAAGTATGAAACTGTTCCTTTTTTTTGGGGGGGGGGGAACCGAGACGGATGAAGTATTGGCACCGTAAAACTCACGGAAGAAATTCAGGCAATGACAAAACGCCAAAAATGAACCATGTTTCGTCAGACGTACGCTGCCGGGCAATTTCATACTTAACGACGGAACTCACGACCGCAAACAACCTCCTTCGTGGCGTGCGCTGTGTTTCATGCCACACTTCAACTGATGCATTTCGCCATACAATCTTTCGAGCTAGGACTACACGTATTGACAAAAGTGAATCGGAAAGCAGAGCCGGTAAGATCTATGCCGAGAGATGCAGGAGGAACGTCATCGGCTGACTCGACGCTTTGTCACAGCGACCCCTTATCGAAGTACAATCTCAATGGTCACAGTGCCCCAGTCTCTGGCGATGGGCTACACAAACGGGAACGCAAATGGATGGGGCTTGTGTGATGACTGATGCTTCCATTGGTGGATACAACGAGAACAGATATCGCAATGCTTGATATTGACAATGTGCGCAGGCACTATGGGCAAGCCTGAGACGGTTAGCTAGCTGGCACCCTTGAGCTGATAGACCACTTGGTATTACTGATCAATATGCTGTAATAAACAAACCTTGGATTGGTTATGGGAAAGTCCCCAAGCGTTCACGCTCCAGTTGGTTCTAGTTCAAGACCCCGAGTAAGTAGAGCTGCGACTATTCTCGCAGTAGCACCTCAGCCAGTCTCCGGTCCAAATCCCCGGCCGCCTGTTTGTCTCAACGTGACGACACACAAATGTCAGCGAACGGGTTCTCAAGAGAGATCGCACATGCGTATGCAAGGGGGCCCTCATTTTTGCACGCTAATTGTCATTAGAAAGACCAAGACTGCTCCCATGCCGCTCCGATGATGGGCCTACGAACCGTCCGTGCGAAAATCCAGACTGAACGCAAGGCTTGCTTGGAAAAAAGCACTGAAGCGTCGGAACGAGAATTTGACATCATTATTGCAATTGTTTCTATCGGTTCTACCTTGATCGGAGTTCGTGAACGAGGACGATGAGAGCCAGAGACAAGACTACCTTGGTAAACAGCGGGAGGGAACCTTGACACAAGGAGACGATGAAGATTTCAGAGATGGCAACGTCGAGGGCTAAAATGATGGACGAGAACCGACGTGAAGACCAGCCACGGCACGATTCTTACGCATGCGAGGAAGCCGAGATGTGTGATTGAGACCGTTGACAATTTTGACTGAAACCCTCGTTGTCTCCAGTTGTCACCGTCGCTTATGCCCTCTGGCATTCATATCGTCTTAGCGTAAGCGTCGTTTTAGTTACTCATATGCTCGTATCACTGGTTCTTCCACTTGATCTCAGCAGTCACCTTCTTTCAGGGTCTCGTCACGAGTTCGGGCCCCTGGCTCTGACTACTGATTCTTGTCACTAGCTCGCCTCAAGGTTTCCCACCGCTGATTCTTGTCAGTGGCTCTCATTAGTGGCTCCTGTCACTGGTCTCATCGCCATCATCTCTCTTGAAGTAGGAACGTGGGTCTATTCGAACCACGGTAGCAGCTCTAGGATCTCATGATATGAGCGTCGGTAACTTCTACATCTGATCGCAGTCCCCAGGCGGCTTTGGCTCCTAGTTGCCCTTCCTAGTGACTCCGACCTCGTCCCACGCCGCGCGGACGATTTTCCCGGCCTCGTCTCCGTAAATCTCCTCTGCAATTTCAACCGTCACATCAGCAAACTGGACGAAGGTGCAACGCGCGGGGATCCGGCCCGAATTCATCGTCTTCCACCAAATGGGACCGGCCTTTTCGTACGAAAAGCCTCCAAAGGCCTTTGCCGCTAAGTAGAAGGCCTTGTTGGGTATTCCGGAGTAAATGTGAACGCCGCCGTTGTCTTCGAAAGTCGGGACGTAGTCCTGGAAGTGGTTGGGTTGTGGATCTTTCCCCTATTCTATGATCAGCCAATATGCTTAAAACGGCGAAAGCGATAACGATAGTAGCGGCGACGGAGACGGCGAAGAGGGATGACGGAGGGTGACAGCAGAGGCAACGGCGGCGGAAGAGGAGCAGCAGAAGCCAACTTACAAAGCGCGGGTCGTCGTAGGCGGTGCCGGGCTCCTTCATGCTCCGAAGAGCAACGCCCTTGACATCAGGCATAATGCAGCCTTCACCAATCAGCCAGTCGGCCTCCTCTACAACCAGAATGATCAGTAAGTAATTGCTGGGCGACGGCGGCAACAAAACTTACCAGCACTCTCCTTCTCGACAATCTGCTTGACCATAATGCCGAATACGTCAGAAACGTGCTCGTTCAAGGCGCCGCTCATCCCCTGATACGCCAGCGGGCTGGTGTTCTCCGTCACGGCGTGGGTAAGCTCGTGGCCAATGACTGCAGCGTTTAGTTTGAAATTTCGAAATACCCGAATACTTCGGTTGGATACTTCGGGGATTGGAGGAGGGAGGGCTGGGAACATACCGTCTATAGTGCCCGTGAAGTTATTCAGAAACTCTCCACCATCACCAAAAACCATTTGGAGACGCTCGGGATCCCAGAATGCGTTTTCGTACTGTTTGCCGAAGTGGACGGAACTGATGACATGCGTATTCTTGTTGTCAATGGAAACCCAGTCGAACTTGTCCTTGTACATTTTGAGGACCTCGCCAATGTTGTCGAAGGCGTCGTTGACCGCTTTATCCTTTGCAGGTTTCTGTCCTTCGACGCGCACCACTTCTCCGGGAAGGGCGCCCTCGTCTTCGGTGTTCTTGGCATCGTATATGGCTCTGAAGACTTGGGAACTGTCCGAAGCTGGAGCCGCCGACTGATCCCGCGAGGCAGGCTCGACGCCTTCCTGCGATTGCCGAACACGGTTCAGAACGGTCTGAAGATGCTCGAGATCCCGACGAGCGCAGGCTCGGGTATTCTCGTCGACGTCCTGGCTCTCGGAAATGTGGCGCAGCAGGACGTCGGGAACGATGCCTTGTCGGGACGGTAGTGTGTGTCCGGACCCCGGGGCGGCAAGGGATTCCAGGCGACCGACGCGGCGCGCAACGAAGGACTCGCGTAACTGCAGGGCGGCACGGGCAGAGGCGCGGACGGGCTCACTATTGCACTCAGCATCGGCGATGCCCTTGAGAAGGTACGGCGGAACGACGTAGCAGACGTGAGCGGCCATGTTGATTTGGGTAGACACTAGAGGAAAAGAGGCAGAGAGAATGAGGGCGAGGACTGTGATTGATGCTGTTGACCTGAGACGACGATACTGATTTAGTATGGAGCCGAAGAAGAGAGGCGCAGTCGAAGAAGATGCTGGTAAAGGATGATGATGGACGACGAGAGACAGAGGACAGGAGAGTCGCCGGGTGGTGATTTTTATAGACGATAGCGAGAGCGATACGAGAGGGCAGGAGGGTGGTGGTATGGAAACCACCGCCTGCGTCGGTCTTGGTGCTTCTTTCTTCGGTTCATCCCGAGGGCTGGTTGCTGCTGCTGGTGGCTCATTGATGGTCATGGGCGCAAGGTCTGCATCTTGACCTGAAATTTACCTTCAGTTCAGCCTTGAGATGCAAGTGACGTGCCTCGATTGGGCGAACAGGCAAACAGGCAAGGTCGTACCCGTGGGCGAATGGCGTTCGGACGACAGGTGCATCTGAGCTGTTGTTGTCTTTGGTTTCGTAACTCGGTTGGTGCGAGTGAAAGGTTACACCGTCATGTCTCGCCCTCGCCTTCCGGCTGGCTGTCTGCATGATAAGGTAAGGTGAGTTACCTTACCTCGAGTGGGCAGGAAACCCTGGAAGATGGCGGTGATCGAGGTAAGTACCTTACCCAGGTAGGTAGAGGTAAGAGATGGCAACGAGGCAAGCAGGTGTGTAGAGGGCAGGGCAAGTTGTCTTCCATCATCGTCTGGGGCAGATACCAAGACGGTCATGCTGTGAAGAGCAGGGGTGGGTGGGTGTTGGTCGCCCACATACCGCGATCTCCGTCGCATCCAGGCACCGCAAGAACAGTGAAGCATGTGCCCGCTGAGGAGTGGCCCTGGTTCGGACCGGAACTTGGCAAAAGCTGGGAAGAGACACCCGACAACAGCGACGCAATCGGACTGCAACTCGCAGCCGATCCCAATCAGTCTGCAGCGTCGTAGGCGGCATGGCGCGTTGTGTTCGGTGACGCGCACTCAACACCTGTCTAAGCCGTTCAACAGTGGTGGTGAGTGGTGTTGACAGCGGCCGTTGGTTCCACGTGTGCACCGTTCCCTGTCGTCAAGGTCGAGGTAGGGGTTGTCTGAGTCAAGCTTCCCGACGTCACACCTCCGGTCAGAACTTTGAATGAAAAGGGGCTTGTAGTCACATGATGGCTACAGAAGATGCTTCAGATGAGATGCCATTAGGGCAGAGTGAAAGTCATCTTTACCTCAAGATCAGGTACTTGACGATAGCCAAGGTACGCTATGAATATTGCCATGCACTACAAACGACCAACCGCCCCCGCCTGGGTGTTATAGTCGGCGCCGAGGGCAAGTGCCGGACCGCATCCACGTCCCGGCCTGTCCCGCCGCCCCGTCCCCACCAAGATAGGGACACCCGACCCGAACTTACAGGGATCCCGTCAGCCGAAACACCGAGGGACCTCCACCACCACAAAGATCGCCCTGATGATCATCATGGTTCAATTAGCACAAAAAGAGCCTTCTCCATGGGCGCCGTCTCAACAGCCGAGTTTTTGATGTTGTGATTCGTTAAGACCAAGACTGACTTTTGTGGGCTCCCCCATTCGCCGAGGTAAAGTTTAGTCCGTTGCTGCTGTACGAGTGCCGAAATGCTGGACTGGAGAGGGAAAGCAAGCCACACGACTGGATCAGAAAACTCGACGTAATTGCAAGACGGGTTGCATTGTCTAGAAACTCGAACAAGTCAGTGCAAATTTGTCGGGGCTACCAAAATAACACCAAAACTCCATGTCAATAGGTCCGCCTACGGCTACGACCTGACCCCCAATTCTCTCGTCACCACAGTGCCAGCGATATCCTCACAAGCTGCCCACACAAATACCGTCTGATCCGGACCCGAAACTGTCTCGAGTGGGAATACCAGTTCCTTGCCCGACATCAAGCTGCCAGCCCGGCCTCTCCAGAAAAACACCAACCGACCATCGGCCGTCTCAGCAGCCAAGTTGACCCATGGCACCGTTCCCTTCCAGGCAGGCGGCTCTAGATTCGAACAGCCCAAGAGAGCTCTGACGATGAGGTTGCGATCCCCCTCTCGCTTTGGTATGTCGACCTCGAGAACAAGGCGAGGAAAATGCTTCAGGTTTCGGACGACCTTCTGGCCGAAAGGCGGGTTGCGGGACAAGAGTCGTTCAATGTGGAAGAATTCCAGCTCGGCCAGTTGACGAACGCTTCGGATGTTGTGACTGACCAATACCTCGATCTTCTTGGGACCAATGTCGGGTACCTGAAGCAGCTCCGTCGGCATCCCCTCCTAGCTTCTGGAAGCGACGGCGCGCAAGGTCTCGAGAGTCCGACGGAGACCGACGGCATCCTCTCTAGCACCCATGATGTCGGCACAGGCGCGTAGGACTTGACTGAGGATCTTAAGGATCTTGGGCTTCGTCGACATGAGGTCCTGACGGGCAGCACGGGACAGTCTTTCGCCGTAGTCGGCGCCAGCAGCCTCGCATTGGGCAACGAGGTAGGCTTTGTGCCAAGGTTGATCTAGGCATCCCTTGACGGGCCAGCGCGTGGTAGGGTGGCTGTTGATGCCGGAGAAGGCGCCTCTTTCGTGGGCTTGCATTGTGAAGGAGCGAAGCTCAGTTGCCGAGGAGGCGCAGCGAAGAATCTCATTGGGTTCGGCACCTCTGGGGAGGCAAGTAAGTGCGTAAATGGTTGGAGAAGATAATGAGTATTTTATCATGATGGCGTGGTGCTCAGGAGCGAGTTCGATGGCTTTGCGGCCGCTTCGACTCGACGCCTGAGAAGGCTGCGACAGAGGCAGAGGCGGAGATGGCATTGCGGCTGTCGTTGTGTTTGTGCAAAGGGACAGCTGGCCTCGAAGCTGTGATGTTCAGTACTAAAGATGGTGATGTCTTCAGGCGGGGGAAGGTGGAAGTCGAACGGGAAGGGGGCAGCGTGGAAGTTTCTTGCTGCCTGTGTTCGTTTGGGAGTTCTTGCCTCTGGTGGCCTTCAGACGTGCTCCTGCTTCGCCTCTTGTAACCGGAAAGAACAACCACACGGAGGGCAACAATCACAGGCACAGGTACGCTTCCCCTGCTCCAATTTCTAAAGCCTTCCACGACTGCCGAATGCCTCCCTTCATAATCGCATCGAGGACATACAAAAAGAAGTCAAGGACCACAGATGCGAGACTGATGACGTCTGCCAGGGGCTGCTAGACTAGAAGAGCACTCAACGGCGAGTTTCTTCCACAACTCTCAAGGATTTCAGGCCCGGTTTTCTTGTCTCTTCTGTGTTGAAGTCAGGAGTGCTGATCCTTGCGTGATGGCTGTAAGTACCTACGTGTAAGTATATGCAGCCTGCGCATCTTGATTGGCGAAGCAGCCAGCCAAGCATATAAGCACACGGGGCAACGCGGGGACGACTTCTGTGTGAGAATGTGGTAACAAAGCCATGGTGGTTTGTGTTACCTTTTCTCCGCCCAACTTGCCTCGGTCTTACCCATTGTTCGGTAAGTGGAACGGTGCTTGCTAGGTAAGGTATTGAAAAGAAGCGGCTGAACTTCTCCAGAAGAGGGATTCTCCGGTGTTTGGAGATGCACTGATTTCAATTTAAAAGAATACGAAACGAGTATTTACAACAGTAGAGTGAATGAAGCTTCAACTATCTCTCACTGATCTTGTGAGGTCTTTCGCCATCATGCGTCTAAAACCTTCATGGTTTAGCAACAGCTTCAGCCGCCTGGGTTGGCCAAAGCCTGTAGCTTGAGTTGCACTAAACGGCGATGGCTTCCACAGATGAGTTTCAGAGGCCAGATACCCACTCACTTCTCTCCTCAAAGCATTATTGTTTGGTCTTGGTTCATGATAGGTAGCTACGCAAGGTGCAAACTGAGTAAGGAACCGACCCTCATCAGAGTCCTCTGTTAATACGACTTTGTTTAACGCTTCTCGTCTCAACGTCTTCCTTCGCGCATGAAGACTTATATCGCAAGTCTCAACTACAAATCCTTCAACAATCGTGCGCGGACATTTGGCCGTATGGATGATAAGGCGAGATCTAACAATCAACACCTAGCCCTCATATCCGACGGTCACGCCACGGTTCATATCCATACTGCTCCAAATCCGAAAAGCTTGAAACTAAGTCAATGCAACCACCCATGTTAAGGAGGTGGTGCTCACGTACCATGTCTCCGCGTGAACTTGTTTCTTAAAAAGCTATGCAAATTTGAGAGCGGTGTCTGAGCAGTCCAAGTATATTCACCAAAAGGCAATCAACATCTGACACAGCAAACCCCGCAATGGCCCAACACATAAATGACATCAGTGTATCCGCCGAGCGACTAGCTCTGTATAACCACACATCATCGGCTCTCAGCTACAAAATTCTTTCGATATGAACAAACTCTTAATGCCGCCGGCTCCGGTTCCCTAGCAGTGGAGTGCCCAATAAACATTGTACCTGTGCTTCTTCCTTGCGGCTCGGCCGGGTATCGCTGTTGATGATACTGTGGTGGTGTGATGTGGTGTGGTGTTGGAGTGTGTGCGAGTGCAAGCCGGACTCTATTTCCAGGAACTCGATGCCCAAGATATCCCGGAATCCCTGGAACGCAGAAACAAAAACCACCCTTACCGAGCCTTTTATTATCCAACCCATTTTTTGTTGCTTTCCCCCACCCCCTTCCGTCCACTCTCGACTCCGGCGCGCATATCATCCGTAAAAACAAACTTTGGTAGTCAGGGGCGACGAACGACACCCAAATCAATCGTCGCGGTTCTTGCCCCTGGCTGACGGGGCGCGGTGGTGGTGCAGCATGGGCGACGATGGCCTAGACGTCGAGAGACCCATGTTGCGGACGGATTCCAGGGGGTCGATGTTCAGCTTGCCGTCGTCAGTGATCTGGGGCGTGTAGGCTGGGTCGACCATGGGCTTTTCGTAGCTCGCGATGGTAATTGGTGGCGGACGGCCCTTGCGGTCTGGAATGCTGTACAAGTAGGTTGAGGCCAGGACCAGCGCAGTGCCGGCAAGGAACTGGACAAGTTAGCATGAGCTTCAGGCACTTGAAAGAGAATTGCGCGAATCATCTTGGCAGGGATGGCGAAGGAGTAACTTACGGTGAAGCTGACTTCGAAGTTGAAAAACCAAACACTGAACAGAAAGCTGATGACGATACTGATGCTCGCCGCAAAGTTCTTCGCAATGTTGTCTGCGTAGTTGATGCAGAGCGAAGCCAGCACGCCGCCGACAGCCTGGAAAACAATGGCGGTCCAGACAACCCAGTTGTAACCCTCGAAAAAGCCGTGACGGGCAATGTCCTCGCCATCCTTGAAGATGACACCAGCAAGGGCGGGGAAGAGCGAGTAGAAGGACAGTTGGATGTTGCGAGTCCAGACCGAGGCAGGGGTGGCAGAATCCTTGAGCATCTTCTCGAAGTAAACTCCGGCCAATCCAGATGCGACAGCAGCGACAAGGACGGCGGATAGTCCAATCGAGTAGTTCATCAACGGAGACGGGTCCTGATCTTCTTGGATACCCTGATACGAAGCGGAGCGCTTCGCGATGACGCTTCCTACTACGCGATCGCCGACGCCAGCGAGGCCATCGGCGGCGCGCTTGGTCAGCTCCCGAGCAACTTCCGCGGCGCCTTCTGCGGCCTGGCCGAGCTCGTGGACGGAGCGGGGGAAGAAGTGATCGGTCGTGTCGTGGAGCAAGATGTTTCCTCCAACAGTGTGGTCGGCGTGGCCCCGAGAGGAAGGCTGGGGCAGGGAGACGATGGAGACGCCGAGAGTCAGGATGATGAGCGAGATCCAGCGCTTCGTACCGAGAGCGCGGCGGAGCATGGTCACGGAAAAGATGGCCGTGGTGAGGATCTGTGGGCCAGTGGGTTAGCTCGCCAGAGTCATGACGTCTGGGGTGGCAGAAGATGTGCATACCTTCAGCTGATACAGGATCTGGAAGTGTACAGCGTCGAGGTTACCGACGGCGACGTATTGTAATGTATTCTGTAGAGTGTATAGCGTCGCGGGGATGGCGAGCTTCCAGCCGTCGCCGGAGAAGACTTGGTTGTAGATCTGCTCGAAGATGACGGTAGCGGGGGTCGAGGGGGCCAGGGTGCGCGAGACTTCGGCGATTGAGCAGGTCAAGCAGATAGACAGCTTGATGACCTCGTTGAGGAAGACGGCGGTGGATGTGAAGTATCGGTGGTCGCTCACGGGGGGCATAATTCGAGAGTAGTGCATGATCTGGCATGTTGGATTAGCTTGCAACGTCTTGAATGGTGGGGACAGTGATAGGAAGGACTCACCAAGATCAGGGCCGAGTTTTGGAAGGTTAGCTGCGAAGGACGCCATTGTCAGTAGTCTGTCTTCTGTAGCTTGCGTTTCGCGAGCGCATATTTCGAGGCAGCGAGCAATGGGAGAGGAATTGGTCGCATACCGTTATGAGGGAGACCTGCTTCATGGACATGCCAAAGAAGGTAGGGCCCCCCGCCGGCGGCGTTGTTGCGTCGAGGAGAGCCATTGTGGCTGTCGTTGGAGGAATTGAGGTTGTCAAAACGGGTGGAAGAGCCAATTGGTGATGATCGGATTAAAAACCCGAGTGCGGGCGGATTGGAGTTTGCGTGGGTGTCGCACTTCGTCTCCTTTCGTCGGGGGGGTTTCTCTCGTTTCGGCTAGGGACTCGGAGGTCTTGTCTCGATCTCTCGGTCGCGTCTGAGGGAACGGACGGGGTAGACTGCGGGAGCGGATGCGGATAGCAGTGGGTAGATGTGGATGTGGGTGAAAGTGGGTGGTGGATGGTGGGTGTTGATGGTATGGATGATAGTATATGACGAGGAGATGGCTGTGCTGTTCTTCTCCCTTTCGTTGACCCTTAATTTTTTTCTTTAAGGTTTTTCTTTCCTTGTCCTTTCCTCGTCGTCGATCTGGCGTGAGCCGTGTGTCGGGCCGATCTGGAGGGGTTCCCGCCGTCTTGTTTCTACTGTGGAATTGTGTCAGAACAGGCCGGGCAAAAGGGGGGAACCGGTAATGGTGGTATCGTTGAAAGGGTGCAGCGATTTGTGAAAGATCCAATTCCGCTGCAGACGAAGATACGCAGCACGAGAAGACAGGAAGAGGGAAAAGGAAAAAAGAAAAAACGGAAGGGAAGGGTTGCATTGAAGCCTTCGAAGAGGGTTCGAAAGTGTGTCGTGTTTCTCATGCGGCAAGCACCCCCCGAGACATGCCTACCTTAGGTGCCTACCGTTCTTAAGGTACCTGCGACTGCCTTCCAGTTGGGTAGGTATTTGGGTCAGTAGGCAACCCCCTCGAAGTACCTCCACTCACAAAATGGGATGGAACTGGACGTTTCTAGCCCCAGTCTTCCATTCCTCCCACTGCCTTAACTTTTAAGGTACACTATCTCAGGTGAGGTGATGTTTGCTGGTTTCCTCTGAGCACTGGACACCGGGCTGGTGTGTCGCTGTGACGCAGGTCCCCTTTTTCCCTGACTGGGCGGGAGGCCCCTGACGTCCCTGACGTAAGGGAGTACGTATCTTTTCCCCCTGGTCTTTCTCTGTGTCCCAATCGCTGCAGCTGCAGCTTCACCTGCACCTTGGCTCTGCCCGGTCCTGCTGAGAAAAGCACTCCGCTGCAGCCTGAGAAATCTGATGTGTTGTCCGATATTGACTGGTTGCTGAGCTGCAGCGTGTGCCGTGTGCCGTGTGCCGTGTGCCGTGTGCCTCATCCAGCGTCTGTGTCCAAATCGTTGGTCAGATCAAAATACCACAGAGCGAAGAGCTGAGAGCGAACAGCAACAGAAAAGCGCCGTATTCCGGTGTTCCGACGTCCGTCCGCCGTCCCTCCCTCACAGACGACAGAGAGAGTCGAATCGGCTACACGGTCGGAAAATGCCGATCAAAGAAGCAGATACTCAGATGTCGACCACCACGTCGCAGCAACCCCAAGTATCCGTGACTTGTGTGAAACCAGACTATTACCGCCTCGGCTAGCATTGACAGAGCTTCAGCTTCCTCGTCCTCCTATTCGCCCGCCCTTCCTGTCCTCGCCTCGCCTCACCTCATCTTTCCCTCGGGTTCCCATCCACACCTTCTGCCCTCCAGACCAATCCTCTCACCGCAATCGAGTCCTCATGCTTCCTTCCTGCTCCGTGTTCCCGCTCAGAAATCGGAAACAACGTACCTTGGAACCCGTCTCCGTGGAAGCATTCACCCTGCTCGTCGTGGGAAGGTCGATGCGAGGAGAAACGTTCTCAGGTCCTATATCCCAGCTCAAGCTTGTGCGTATTCTTTGTTCGCCTTGGCAAAGAAACAAGAATGGCCCATGAGCCCAGGACCCAGTCGAATGAACAGAGTCGCCGGGAAAAAAAGATGCCTTTAGTCCGATCCAAGAGCCGCAGAGGCCGCCCGCGCATGCCGCCGTCCCGCCCAAGCCCCCGTCTGCCGAATCAATCGTTGGCTTCGACCTCTTGTGCTGTGCCAACCCGCTTTCCCGGTTCCCGCACCTCGTTTTCCGACCTGCCCGATGTCGTTGGCCTGCCGTCGTTGCCCAGCCGTGCCGCAGCGATGCCCAGACGCCGGGTCGCCCGGCTTACAGATCGCCACCAGGGGAGTTCTAGAACCGCAATAACCAAGCTGGGCGCAAGCAAGCAACGCAAGCCCGAGAAGCACGCAACCTGATTGACCGAGACAGGTCCCGCGGAAGAACGAGAGGCAGCAGGCAGCAAGGCACCACAGACCGACGATCACTGATCAGTGATGCGCTGACAGGGATCACCTCTGCGTCTCGGCCCCCTCTTATTTTCTGTCGCTCCCACGCCCCTAGCCGGCCGTCAGGGTAGATCCGGGGAAGCTGCTGGAAAACTGTCTTAGTCACGATCAAGGTCGACGAAGGAGTAGCAGACAGTGATCAACCCGACTGATATACCATGAGAAAAGCTGGTAGAGAGACCTAGCCTTCTATATCTACCTCTACCTCCTCGAGGTGACACCCCTCGCCGACCGCCATAAACCCCCATCATCAGAAGTGCCCGTCGGCAACCAAGCTCCAGAGCCACTTGGAAAAAGGGCGGGGCAGCTCCCCCATACACTAGAGTCTAGAAGTAGGTATGAATACCTCCACAAGGATTAAAAACGTTAGCGTTTTACTTTGGCCCACAACATAACCGCACAAATTCCGAATGGCTGATGTTTTTTGGAGCATGTTCCGCCCATAGAATATTAGGTGGAAGGGACATAGTTATACTAAGTAACGACCGAAGCCTGGATAATTTTGCCATATAATGTCGTTTGTAAACATAGGTTGTTAGGTAAGTGAAGGGGGACTTCTGCATATCATACCTGAGATAGTTAGTATGGGACAACGCTAACGTATTTAATCCTTGTCGAGGTAAACTATCCTGACTGGATCTGGGGCCAGATGGCGTCACCAAGCACTTGGCCGAATCACCACCAAAAGGTCGACCCCAATTCTACGCGAGAGACATTATTCATTTGTCCCCGCCATTCCGCCCATTCCTCCGCTTCGACTGCCGCCACTCGGAGTTTAACGTCCCTCTCAACTGCCAATTGCAGCCACAACCAGCCATTCTTAGCCGCATGACCCGCGCAACCTGACCGCCAGTACCACCCACCCAATAACCAGTGTTGAGGGTGTAGAGGTTGAGTCGAGGCACATCACGCGCGCCTTCAGACGGCGCGATATTCTTCCCCCCTCCTCTCTTACCAGCCATGTCTGAATTAGACAGATGCGTGTCTGACAGCTGGCTCTAAGTAGGGACGGTGCAACGGTGGGGCTTGCAGCCACGAGGGAAAAAGGGAGGGTGCGTATGGATTGGATACCGTCTGCTGCTTTTGTGTCGGCGCACATCCCAAGCTTAAAAAATCGACTGCTCTGGAATGTTGCCTCGTTTGGGTAGCCTCTGACTGGTTCGGAATGCCCATGCCTCAGCTCCTGATGACCGACTGAGAATGTCTGTTCTGCTTTGCGTCTCTTCTGATCTTCGGCCCGGTCAAAGAGAAGATTAGCGAGTTGCGATGAAGGAACCATCCGGGGTCCCAACGACGTCACGATGGAACTTCCCACAAGAAGTACTGGAGGGCGATCTGTAATGTATTCCAAGAGCGGTCGGTGGCTTGATGCCGGATCTGCGGCGACAGGGTTTACTTCGGTATCACTCTTCGTTTCGTGAAGCCCTCTTTCACTGGCCCGGTTTCTCTTGAACTTGACTTTTCGTTGTGGATTCAAAACAGGCATCTACACTATTCGAAGCCGCAGTGGGAGAGCATAGCGTCAATTGGGCAATCTCAAGCTATATGGGAGAACTAGAGCTGGAAATGTGCTACAGAGGAACGCGCAGGCAGTCACTGCACTCAAGAGATTTCTTTAATACGTCGGGATATGACCTACACGGCAACCTTTGACCATCCTCGAGGGGCCAGGCGAGGTGAACATGTGGACGTGGGATGAAATACTTGCTACAGCTAGGATGGTGGAGCCATGGAAAGGTGAGGTAGGAAAGGAGCGGGGTGTGAGGTTTGCGGTGGGGTTCTGAGGATTACGGCGGAGGGTACACGGGAAGAGGCTGAGACTTGGACCGTTCCTAGGAGACGGACTACTGGTGAGAATCAGCGATGGCTAAAGCGAAGACAGCTGAGATAAGGACATGAAGAAGAGGGGGAGCAGGAACGATACGGGCAGCAAAGAGTAAGACTCCCATGACAACGTACAGTCATTGGGCTGGGCTGAATCCAGCACACGCTCACGTTCAAACGTTGGTCAGTATTGGCCTTCTAACGTAAAAGACAAGGCTCCGGAACGAAAAGTACCTCGAGTCCGGAATAGGAGCTCGGTCAAGCTTGAAGTACCCCGGCTGCAACTTCTGGAAGACCCCTGTCGGGTCATATTTCTTCGAGATGGCCTTCAGCCGATCTTTGTTTTCCTCGCCGTAGCTGCTGATGACGTCCTGGTACTGACTGGCGTAGTTCATGTACACAAAATCGGTGTACAGCCCTCGTCTCCCGGCTTCGTCGGAAGCCTGTTTGAGGAAATCGGACACCCAACCGTAGACGGCTTCGCTGTCTTCCTCGTTGGACCACATGGCAGACATGTGTATGAGGTAGAACGGCCCCTGCTCGGCATCCAGCCCCAGGGCGTTCCCACCATTCTGTCGTATGTGCCTCAGCTGCGGGATGGTGATGCCCTGGATCGTCAGGACAGGCAAGATACCAGGAACGTCGGAAACCTCGGTGGCTTTTTCAAAGTAGAGATCCGTGCCACAGGCCCGCCTTGTCGTCGGCGGGGGAGTTGACGACGATGTTGTGGAAGGCCTCTCCCGCTTTTGCGAAGTTCTCTTCCGTGTAGGTTCTCGAGCCTGCCCAAAACCTGCCCCCTGGGAGCGAGATGGTTCGGAGATTGAAGCTCACGACGAGGCCGAAGTTGTTGCCCCCGCCGCGCAGGGCCCAGTAGAGATCTTGGTTTTGGGTTGATGAGGCTGGGATGATGGCTCCCGTTGCGCTGACGAGCTGCGAAGGTATGTTATTGGAATCATGTTGCCCGCGGGGGGTGACCGGGGGGGAGGGGGGGGCGGCGTTTGCTGGACCACCTACATCGTAGCTTTCGACGTTGTCACACGCCCATCCGTACTGATTGGAGAAGAACGAGATACCGCCTACAACCAAGTCAACGCTGGGTCAGGGAGTAAGTGTTTTTAGTTGCTCGCTCACCCCCCGTAGTCAGCCCCCCTACTCCAATGTTGTGTATCCGCCCTCCAATGACGCTCACGTCGGACTTTGTCAGCTCCCTGTAGACATCTCCCCAGACGTTTCCCGGTTGGATCGAAGCAACCTTGCGGTCATCAGACAATTTGATGCCCCTCATGTTTGTGAACGACACGGTAATGCCGTTTGGCGCACTGGAGGCACCGGCCATGGCAGCATGGCCGCCGCTCTTCGCAGCAAACGGACACTGCATGAGGCGCGCCAAAAGAACCAAGACCGAGATCTGCTCCGCTCCGGACGGCTTGAAGACGCACGAAGGTCGGACGGCGGCTTGGTTCGCTGACCAATACCCATTGACGAATCCGGTGTACGCCGTCTCGTTTCTCGTCTCGACAGCTGCGTCTCCGTAAAGCCATTTGAGCGTTTCACACTGAGTTCACAGGTCAGTCCAATCTCGTGGAGTCTGATGAGAATGGGGGCGTGCCGCTCACGGTGGCTAGACACTTGTTTCAGTGGTAGTTGCTGTTTTGGACTGCCTCGGCAGATCTGACGCCTCGATTCCGTGTTCGCGCAGGGCGTTGGTAACGTTAAAGTCGTCAGGTTCTAATGTAACCGCAGTGTCCCCATCCGCGGTCTGCGCGAATGCCGTGAAGGTGTTCGTAGCTGCCAAGGCTGCAGCCAGCAGCATTCTCAGATCAGACATGACGGCAGCTTCTCTCTCGCTGACTTCCGAACGACTTGGTTTAGCCCACGAGATGGAGGAGGAGGCGAACAGAGATGCCAGATTCTCCAAAGGGGGCTTTGCTCCTATTTTGTACTTTGGTGGACTGTTCAATGTGTACTTGGGGCCGATTCGGGGGTTGTGTAGAATATTCCTTTGCCCTTGAAGGTTTGTTTCTTCATGCCAGCTTACAGATGCGTGTTTGCGCACCGTCATATTCGGGCTTCATGGCGCCGAAGAGCGCTGATTTTGGTGATTGCCAAGATGCTGACGGCGCGGAGTGACAACTTCCAAGGCTTCGTCGAGAGACGATAACGAGCTACTGCTGACGGCACAAGCCATGTCTCGGGCGATTATACTCGCTTTGGTAAGTTGAGGTATCTTTTCAGGTTTTCAGGGTCAGCCGTACAGAAAGAGTAGGAAGAGTCAATCGCGGCGAAGACCTTTCAATGGCAGGGTCACGCGTGGCCAGTTGCTTGGCGGGGGGCTTTGAAAGCGAGATGATGACCAGGTACGAATTTCCTCATTTGAAAGCTGTGCCGCTCTGAGATGGTTGTCGAATATCCATCTTCAACCGGGAAGGACCTTTGGTCATGATAGGGTGCTGCGACTTGAAGGATACCGGATGCGTTAGAAGTGCACGAGGTTGCTTGAGGCCGTAGGATTCCCTGATACCACACATTTCTAAACGCTGGCGGCAGATGCCTGGATGAGGATTGTTTGCATGGTAGGCACTCACTTCAGGATGCCTTGGATGGTTTGAGGTTCTCCAAGTGTGCAAAGCTGTCTCACAGTCGTAAAACATGTCCCTGGTAAAATCCAGACAATTCGTTGCAATTGCCTCTGCCAGAGTGCATGCAGATATTACCAGGCGTCTGCCGGCCGTAGTAAGCTGACGCAGCGAAACCCGTTTATTCTCCAGCGCCTGCAAAGCAACGGCCGATCTTTCTTGTGGTTGAACATGGGTGCAAAAGGCACCAGAAGGACCAATTTGGTTTAGAGACATCAATTCTTAACCCTGCCAACTTAAAAGGTTTATCAATACTAGAGAGATTGGGAAGCACAATGCCAGATGTGCATCGTGGATGCAACTACTTGTAATCGCTGTGAAAATACCTCAATTGCACTCTGCTATTTTCTGAAGGAGACAAACTCCCAAAATTGACGTATCAATGACGCGTACAGAAAGATGGTTCTTTTATGTCCGGTAAGGGTCACCCAGATATATCCAAAATCCAAACCCATATATTTGTGTTGAGCTCAGGCCCCAGCGACGTTGTTAGTTAAGGTGCAAACTGGGTTGTTGGTATGAAACTACAGACGTAGGGTGTGATCTTCTCCCCAGGACCAGTACGCATACTAGAGTTTGCTAGTACAGATAGATACTCTGATATAAACAGAGGCCTAGAAAAACCCTAATTTTATATACTTAACTATTCTAGGTACTAGTTTATTGCTACTAGTAAGGGGACCTTATTATAAAGTCTTAGCAGCAGAGTTATATAAAAGATAGCAATATATCTCCTTGCTCTAGTATATATGCTAGAGTTTTCTGCTATTTAACCCCTTCTTGCTATATAAAAACCCTAGCATATAGAGAGGGTTATTTCTAACCCTCTCTGCATACTAGAGGCTAGTACTAGGGGCAGTTAGACCCCTTATATAGTAGAATTAACCCCTCTATTATGCTTTTTAATAATAATAAGGCTATTAATAAGGCTATTAAAGTAGCTATATAGAGCGCCTATATTACCTCAACTTAATAAGAGCAATTATTAACTAATTATTAAAGAGTAATTAATAAGGGTAGCCCTATAGCAGCACGTGAGTATACTAGAGGATTGCTAGCAGGGTTACCTCGCTACTTCTTTAAGATATTCTAGATAAATAAGTAGCAGTTTAATATACTCGTTTAATAGCTAAGTAAGTATACTAGCTTATAGGATTCTCAATATATAAATGCAGAGCAAAAATTATTAATTTTCCTATATATTATAAGCTAGGGCTGCTCTTAGCGCACTATTGCCTATATATTCAAAGTTAGCTAAAGTATAGTATTATAGCATATTAACTTTCTACTTACTGCCTGTATTAAGCTATATATAGTATATATATAACCTATAGCAGAAGGAGAGATCTTATTAGAGATTAAGGGAGACCCTAAAAGAGAGGCTTTTTCAAGCTATATAAGCACTATTAATAGTATTCTAATCTATGCTTTTATATTAGAAAAAAAGCAGAAGACTTAGCGTTATTAGAAGGGCTATATTAGTTAGAACGTCTTTATAGTAGTGAGGTTTAATAGCAGCTTCTTATATATACTTACTAGCGCAGAGGAGTTAATCCACGACTCGAGGCTAGTAATATTTATATATAATTAAGGGTTTGCTATGCTAGAGGGGAGATATTTCCTTACTAATACTAGATTTAGAGGCAGAAGTAGCCTTAGTATTCTATATTATAAAACTCGTTACTATCTATAAGATTAGAGGGATATAAACCTACTACTAGTTACTACCTAGGAGCTATATAATCTAAGGTATAGCTAACTTTAAGTAATTATAGAGCAGGCTTTTAGTTGCTTTAAGAAGAAGTTCTATATTATTTAAAGTTTAGCGCTAGAATATAGCTTAGAGCAATAGATAGCTATAATATATATAGTAATAGCACTCTATAACTTTCTAATAATCTACCTACTAGAGAAGTTAAAGCTAGCAGAAGGAGGGGGTTAAAATAATATTAATATTAATATATTATAGCAACGGGTAGATAATCGCTATGTAGGTAAGTTAGTAGTAGAAATCCGTGATTTTATAGTAGTAGAGATATAAGTAGCTATAGTAAAAAAAGAGGCGGTAGGCAAGGCAGCGGGCAAGGCAGCGGGCAAGGTAGTAGGTAAGTTAATATTAACATTAGAGGAGATAGGTTAACGTAGTTATATATAGTAAAAACATACTTTTTTAATACTAATGCTATATACTATATATATATATATATATAAATAATATCAAAAAACGCCTCCTTCTACTTCTCTAGCGTCTAGTTAATATATAATCTTTTGAGCTTATTATTGCCTTCTATTTTATTCCATAGTACTACTAGTAATATCACAGAGTTTTATAGCTTCAATAACAGCTCCCTTATAACCGCTATATACTACGCTGCTATTAACTCGCTATAAAAATTCGCTTTAAGGTTAGTAAGGGCTATATTAATCGCTAGCTCGCCCTCTACTATCTCCTCTAACTTTATTTACCTTCTCTCTCTCGCTAGTTAAATACTTTAACTTATATAAACCTAGCTCTTAGTATTTATAATTATCTTGCTACGTTTTTATAGTCTTAATATATTAAATAAGCATAGTAGTATTTAGGATATTAAATATCGAAGTGAGGGCGCGCGAGATAGCATACTTAATATAAAGTAGTTACTTTATAATATTAATAAGGTAGGCAGGCTAGGCGTACTATTAATAACGTTATACTCCTCCTCGCCTAAGTTATTAACTTCCTCCTTATAACTACTCTTATTACTCTTAATAACGTTATCCTCTATATTAGAGTCCCTTGCCTATATAATCTCCTCTATAGTATATATATTATTACTAGTCTCTAGGCCTCTATTCTATATCTCTAAGTATAGCTAAGGCTAACCTAACCCGATGTTCTAGATCTATACTAACTTAGGGTTATTAGCTAAAAAAGACCTTTTTTTATTATTATTATAATATGCTATACTAGTAGCCTCGTTAAAGGTATTGCCCGACCTTAGCGCTACTTATGCCTATAGAGAGAACCTCTTTTTTTAATATAGAACTTATTATATACCTAATCTAGTATTATAGTATAGTTAAAGACGTTCCTATTAGTAAGGCTCCTTGCGATCTCTACCTATACTAGCTTCAGGGCTTATAGCTTATTAATATTTAGCTTCTTATCCTAGTATATATATAGGAGTTCCTATATAAATACTGCTATTTAATAGATTAACTAGTATATCTATAAGCCCTTGCTTTTTAATCTCTTAGACTTAGTTATAAGTAGAGGGGCGTTATTATTAGTAGTAGATATTCTCTTCCTCTTCCTTAATCTTAGGTTTAGTAGCTTAATAGGCGCTAGCTCGATCTCCTAGATTCTTCTTAATTAGATTTAGAACTCTTATTAATAATAGATATTATAACTATAATACTATCCCGAATATTCAAGCCCTTATCAGCCTGCTAGTTACTAGTAGAGGTACTTGGAGTTATGGCGAGAGGGTCTGACTTAGGGCTTTATCGTTATATAGAGAGGGCTATAGTATAGGCAAAGTTTGTAGCAATCTGCTAGCAAGGCATAGCAGTAGCCCCGTCTCTAGGGACCCTAGCTATGAAGGCGGTGAGTATATCCCTCGCTAGATTAGGTTAAGATGCTGACTTAGTAGTGAAATAGGTACTTCTAATATTAATCCAAAATTGCATAAGGATATTAGTTATCGTCGGAGGTTACTTTTGCCCCGAAATCTCTAGTACGCATACTGGTACTGGGGAGAAGATCACACCCGTAATCGTACTCTCGTCATGTATTTCCGCGAGAAGACTCTTGGCAGTTTTCTCTCCTAAAGCCGCTTTGCAATAAGTTTGTAAAGACGGGAGATTCAGTCAAGACTCCGTAGTCTTCCCTCGATGAAACAACTCCCCGGGTTCCGTGAACTTACGACTCCTCCACAGACCGAAGATTTGATTGTGGATTATGAAAATGTGAGGCTTGAACGGAGTCCGTTTCACGACTATTTAAATGTGGTTGTTCATAGTTCGTGAGTAGTCGTCGTGTCCGGTCACCGCTAGCGGAGGCGCGATTCCGCGGGCTGGTTGGCCGGATTTCCGCGGCTGCCGGACCCCACCTCGAGATACTCCTAGATTCGGGTCTTTGCAACGGCCCTGTGAATTCCCCAGCTTTAGGAATGTGCATCTACGCATGTGAGTCTCACATTGTGTGAGGTTGTGGCTGAACGAATAAACTTTTTTTTACAAATCCATGATTAAAGTCGCCCACTATATACTTGTCACGCTGCACGGAAACTCACACCTAAACAGGAAATGAAGAGTCTCGGAGGTTGATCCTCACAGGAGCGACTAGTTTACTTGAATTTTGTTTGAGTTTTACTTGAACTTTATTCGAATGGCCTTTGAATGGCTATATATTTGAACGAAGTTTTGCAATGTGCCATATCGATCAGTTGTGAATTTAGAAACAACGCCTTTGTCTTTCTGCTGGCTCTTTTTCCTTCGCTGAAACGGCAAGCTGCATTACTCAGTCTCTCCTTACTCCATTCTCGTTCTTGAGTCTACTCTGATTGTTTCCGAAGCACCCTCAACATCCATGGCGGCGCTCTGTCTCGAATACCGCCTCCCCTGATCCTCTGCTGAAGAAGCCATTGTACTGTCATCGTAGCCATGGCGCAGTTCCACACGAACGACACAATCATCCCCAAAGAAAACATCAAAGACGTGGAAATCGTATTGGTACCACACAAAGTCATAATACCAAAATCATCGATGCCATCCGGAAGAGCAAAGCCGGATATAAGAAGAATCGCTTGGCAAAGCATGAAGTCAAGACCATTCATCAGCTTGAGTCTTCGGTACATGTAGAAAGCAACATCTGGTCGCGAGCTTAAGCGTCGCTGGTAAAGATATAGGGGCACTGCAATCGCCGCCAGACCAATGGTAACGTAGCCAATGACCTAAATTTTCGAGTTAGCCTGTCGACATCAAATTTGATGGTTTGAGATGATCGCTCACCCCATGCTCTGTTCTGGCGTGTTCAGATGTACCCATGCCAATGATGCCGGTTACCAGGCCCGCAACCATAAAAGGGACGAATACGACGGTCTGGAAAATCATCTGCCATTTCTCGACTTTGGCTTTTGTTGCTTCTCCTAGAGGGCGGTCAATCATGACGCACAGGCTTGGGGTTGCCGCCAAGACCAGGATGATTGGGTACGCCAGGAAGAATGCCGCTGTCATGCAAACAACTGCAAAAAGCCGCTAGTCAGTCGGAGGAATCGGACGTTGTCGATGGAATGCAACGTACGGTGAGCATAAGTAAGCAGAACGAAAGTGTCTTCGTCCACTCCGTTGACATGGTACGTGTCCCCCGAGAAGTAAATGGAAAACGAGTTGCCTTTGCTGGTGATGTTGAGCGGCATGCATGTCGGGATCGTGACGTTGTTCAACGGGTTCGCGGTGATGTTCCTCTGCAGCATCTCCCTCAAGCCTCTGACGCCTTTGATGATCCAGCAATGATCGTTGTTCGAGAGATCGTCCAGCTGTTCCTGCAGGAAGTCGGTGATGTACAACTCATCCCATGCCTGGAACACACAATCTCCAATCCGCAACGGCGCGGTGGTATCGTTGGGCTGGCCGCGGTGAACGCTGATCACAGGGTTCGATCGCGGGATTCTTCTCGCTGTCGTGTCAGTCTCCTTCGTTCCGTGAGCGGCGGCCGGTAAGATGTCCTGAACAGGGCCCACGTCCGTCGCTCTCACGGAGAATATAAGAAGAGCAAGCGTTAAGAAGATTCGTGAATGCATGGCGCTTCTGGGTCGTGTGAACAAGGACCAGTGCTATCATGCCATCTCGGGGGGTCTTTGATTGATATGGTAATATTGCCGCTTGCGACGTCACTTAGCGTCGGTTCCTGAACTTCCTGTGGATAATACCAGTGAAATTGATGGACGTATTCATCTGCCAATAAACGAGGCTTTCGAGGAAGAACGTGGCTCTGCGGCGTCTTCGCTGAGGCTGTACAAATTATTTAAAGTTCGTCGCATAACCCGAAGGCAGCGCACTTGTTCGGGTCTGGTGGGGACACGGTAGGCCGCGGAGGCCCGGATCGCTGGTGGCCACGCAATCGGGCTCTTCAGCTGCTGCGCGCCGAATATGACGACAGCTACCGGCTATCGTGAACGGTCAATTTAAAAGACGCAGTGAGTCCCTCACAGCTTACGTGTAGTCTAAGCCTCGTCGACAAAGCAGGAGATGTGGATAGGTATTTTGAGTGAGGCAGTAGGCGATACCCAAGTTCGAGTTTGTAACAGAGCAGCAATCACTGCTTTCGTACTCAATATCGGCCAGTAGCCGACATCGCTAATTCCTAAGTGTCAATTTTGTAAGAGTAGCGGTTCATTGCCACCTGACGTTCGTTGAGCCGAGTTTTGGTACGCTCAACTCGGATGTCCGGACAAGCTTTCGGTATGAAGCAGGGAAAAGAAACCGACGCAGCAGCCGATGGATAGTGATATTGATTAGCACCTGCGCTATCATATTTCAGATTTTGGAATGCACCCG
Organism: Colletotrichum sansevieriae; assembly: GCA_026260285.1. Classification (NCBI taxonomy): domain Eukaryota; kingdom Fungi; phylum Ascomycota; class Sordariomycetes; order Glomerellales; family Glomerellaceae; genus Colletotrichum; species Colletotrichum sansevieriae. The sequence continues at coordinate 7,044 of JAOQIF010000160.1, read as the reverse complement.
TTGTCACAAAGTATACATGTACAATGCGGAAGTAATTCTGTTGCATCCATAATTAGTCACTGAGCCAATGGGCGCCTTCGATCACTTACAGACAAATGCAATAGGGTGACTCCGGTTTGAAAACAAAACGCCGCCAGAGTTCATAAAGAACTAGCCGGAATTCTTGACGAGTACTACCTACACAGGTTTTCCGAGCAACTTGATCAGAAGAACGACTTGAACCGTCTCTTCGGGTCATAACGCTTCCGTAGTGCAAACAACTTGTCGTAATGCTCTCGATAGACCTGTGTTGTTACGCAAATTAGCTCGACATCTATGACACGGAATTTTCAGGAGATGCTCACTGCTTGCACACTGTGATAGTCAGGATCGAGGCCAGCAGGATTGACTTCCACCTCGTCCAGCTTGTCTTGGAGAACTTCCTTGGGCGCGTCAGCAGAAATTCGACGCAGAAGCTCCTCCTGCTCTTTGGGCCCATCGCCCGGGCAGCTGGCAATGAGAAGCAACAAATGGTTCAAATCTGGAGATCGTGGCCAGGCAACCTCGGCTGTGCCTCCGATTGGCGGCCGCTGCAGTGACGGATGTGAGACAAACTGGTCCTGAGCAGGGGGACCGGATCGACGTACCAAAAGAAGGCATTCAAAGATGATTGATGAGATGTCTTGGATTGACTTGTCCAAGGATCCGAGCTTGTCGTAAAACTCAACCGCTCGGGTGAGCGTTCCTCGGTCTACATCGGGCAGTGCCATGGGCGCATAGAGTGTCTTCATCTTGCCACGGAGAAGCGCCGCGTTCCCTTTGGGAACCAGTGACGTTAGCATCTCCTATCCCCTGTGTACGTCTTTAAAATGGCTTACGTTGCATGTCGACGACTCCCTTCATATTCGTAACCCTGGTCCGGTCACTTGCACCTGGTTTGTCAAGAACCCAACGAAACGCCGACCGACCATGCTCTTCCCCAAGGGCATCATAGACGTGGAAGATTACCGAGTCTCCTGCGTTGGGCTCATCTTGCTCCAGGATCGTGTGCATGAGTCTTTCCGGCATGATGTACATGAAGTAGGTGATTTTCGGGTGGGGAATGGAGTGGTTGAATTCGACCATTTCGTCGATCAGCTGCGGCAACCATTTGCGTGGGACGAGAATGAGGCCAGACCAGATGTCGGTCGGGTACTGGTGTGCTCGAATGAGGACTTTGGTGATGACTAGAAATTCATTAATATGCGGTGACGTTCGTGCCGTGGTAAAAACTCACTTCCAAAGCCGCCGCCACTACCACGGAGAGCCCACAAAAGCTCTGGCTCCTGAGACGCCATGACTATCGTGCCGTCGTACTTTACAACTTCCGCGTCGAGGAAGTTAACAGGGTCACAGATGCATCCATATTCTGTCGACATCCATGATAGGCCGCCGTTGAGGATAGCACCCGCAACTCCGATGGCCGGGGTCCGAGCCGCGGGGACTACTCAAGATTCAGTTCTGTACATCCGTCTCTACGCATGTTTACTACTCACCCGAGTATTCTGGGTCTACGTTGTCCATGTAGGTCACCACCTCTGACCAAGTAGCGCTGGCGCCAATGGTGGCGATTTTCTTATTCGAGTCGTAGCTGACATCTTTGAAATTCATCATGCTGACGACCACGTGCTTGGAAGAGGGTGACTTGAAGCCATGGCCTCGTATGGCGAAATCCAAGTCTGATGTGTATAGGAAGCGTACGATTGCCGCCAGTTCATCCGTAGAACTGGGGACCAGAACGACTGGAGGATTTTGCTGCTTCTGGATAGCGAACGGTTCGGAGTGGAACGCATAAGTTGGATCCTTGGGCGTCACCACGGCATCAGAAGGTAGTGTGTGGATGAGCGGCTCCAGAGTAGCGAACGTCTTCGCATGGGGATCTGAAGACATGTCGGTGTGACTTTGGAGAACGAGGGGAAGTGATGACGTTGGGAAGCTTTCGTGAAGATGTGGTTTGGTTTGGAAGTACTGATCGGATAAATAACCGAGTTTCGGAAGTCTTTACACGCTGAGATTCAGTAGAAACTGGGTTTCTGTCAGTGATCACTCGGTTCTTGTTGTAAGGTGGAAGACGAGCTTGGGACAGATTGACAATGGTCTGTTCTGCAAATGATTGGAGTCGATGGGGCTTGACGTTCTCTAAAAGCATAAAAGCGTTTTTCATCCCATCAGGTCCAAGGTCTGCTCAGCACTACCTCATTGCCATTGGTGTTTAATGGGAATCCGCAACAACCGATTACGGGAGAAGGGTTCGAGCCTGGTATGACGTGTGATGGGGTCTCTATCAGTCAATCGCAATACAACTTTTGGCCGCCGAGAGACGGTTTTGCTTCCGGACCAGCCCCAAGACTCAAGTCCGAGACCGTCCGTAGCTACTGTGAGCGCCGGCAGAGGACGGACGAACCTTATGAGTTGCCTCATCCCTGCAGCCTGCCGAAGTTGCAACATTAGGGCAGGCTGGCGCTCTTTCCAGATGAGTGCGGAGTTTAAGCTTAATTCCTCCCGTTCGGTAGTAGCGGAGCAAGGTCGCTTTCGCCCCTTCGGTCCTTATGCTCCGAGCGAAGCGGGACGTCTGGGTCTAGTTGCTAATGCTTGCCGCACTCTTAGGTGGTATGTAATGAGTACTAGGAGTCAGCATACGTAGATGGTACTCTCTTGGCCGCGACTATAAAATTTTGATTGCTCAGGTTAAGTTGGCGCAAATCCTGGTGTCATATACCGTTGAAGAACGCTTTCATCCGAACGAAACTTCAACATGGCCGACCAATCGGGAACTAAGACAACTCCAACGGCACATGCCGCTGTTGACCAAGATCTTCGAGGAAAGACAGCACTTGTAATGTAAGTTTCGAATCGGAGCACTTAGTTGCACAACCGCAGTGCTCCACTGTTGCACTAGTGTATCGCTTACATTCACACTCTTCTTCTCGAATGAACGAGCATGTAGCAAGACGAAATGAAGCTGGCCATTGTACAACTTCAGAGGTACATCTCGTGGTATTCGCCGAGCTATTGCTCTCAATCTCGCCAGCCCCGGGGGGCGGGGGGGGGGGTTCCATTCTTAGCACCTGCTCCTCTCCGGGATCCATGCACCAGATTGAATCTCTCAATCAAGAGGTGAGGGATATCTGCAGCGCAAGCAGCCAAGAAACCCCGAGAGTAGTTGGCCTCGCCGCAAATGTGTTCTCCCCCGACTTTCACGATCTAAATCGGCGATGAATACGGTGGCAAGCTGCAGTTTATCGTCAACAACGCGGCATCCTGCGACTTTCGTTCCATCGGCAATCTCGATGTCGACTACGTCCAAAGAATTCTCGTGGGCAATGTCCAGTGTTTGGTGGTGTTGATGGACACGCTCTTCAAGAGAGGGCACATTCAACAGAATTGGAGAGTCATCAACATCTCGAGCGACGCAACCAGGGCCCCGTTGCCCTTTCTGTAGGTTTCTTTTTTCTATCTTGGGACTCTGGGTAGAGATGTGCAAGCGGCATCGCATTCTTTGAGTCTGCCAGGGCGGCTATGGACCCTCTGACGCGGTCTTGGGCAGACGTCTTCAGCCAAGACGACAGGACCCTCGGGACCACGGTGAACTCGCTGTCCGTCGAAGCCACGGCGACAGATGCTTTCATGCACCACAACACGCCGGAGCTGAAAGCTACGGCTTTGGAGGTCTTGGAGGGTGGGAGGTCCCCGGATAAGGGGTTTGGGCGGCCTGAGGATATTGCGGGTGTCGCTGGGTTGGTTGCAAGTGAGGAGGTGGATTGGATCAATGGCAGCGTTGTGTGTGCCAACGGTGGCGCGACGAAGATTTGTGAGATGAGATGTGGGTTGCTCATCATCACGATACCAAAGTAGGAGGATAGCCTTCATGACGAAACATATGCAATTTGAGCTAGGGAGATTTGCCAGTAATTCTTCGTTCAACGCAGTGTAAGACCCCAACCCAAGCAACGAAATCCCCCCACAACCGATAACGCGATTTTTATGCATTTAGACCCTTACTATAATAATTATATTTTAATATATCGCTAAATATCTCTATTAATCTATAATAATAATATATAATTTTATACTCTCCTCCTTATTAGAAGATTTGCTATTAATTAATACTACTTCTAACTTAATTAGATAGTTCTAAACCTCTTATTGCTTCTTCTTAATATCTTTGATAATCACGAATCGCTTATTTAGCTTTAGCTTAACTTTTCCTCTTAGTTTTAGCTTATACTTTTAACTTAGGCCTTAAGTATATAAATAATCTACTAGGTATTAGCTATAGCTATATTATTAAGGTCTAATCGCTTCCCGATTTTCTCTAGGAATAGGATATAGATAACTAGGTCAGGCTAGAGTTACTATAACCTCGTTCTACCCCTTATATTATTATTAAATAACTATCTATATTATAGCAAATTAATAGAAGACTTCGGTATCTTTATAATATTATTCTCAGGGCCCTCTATAATATCTATTAGCTTCTCATGCTATATAGGGGCCCTCGGAACGTTAGTTGCTATAGGGGTATAGAAGAACCTGCTTATAAGCAGCTTCGCTATATTAATAGGCTATATACCTATTGCCTTCTAGCCTGCCTTGATAATATAAGGCTAGAGGGTATTGCTAAAGGCATATGAATAGTACTAGAGGAAGTTCTACTTACTAATTAGTACTAAGTTAAGTATATAGTTATATTCCTCTAGATAATATCTATAGGACCCCTTTAGAGGCGAAAAGACCGATATATCTAGTAGCTATATGAAATATAATAAGTAAGCCGGCAAGTATGCTAAGTAAATATTATTAATATAATATTTCTATATAAACTCGTCGGAGACGTAGCTTCTATAGCTATTTATAATTAGAAGACGCTTAGAACGTAGTCTCTTAGCCTCTAAGGCTATTCTAGGTAAGAATACCTTCTCTAGCTACTTAATACCTATACTATTTAATTGTCACAGTCTTCCTACTAGCCTGGGGCTATAGTAGGGGTCGCTAAGACTGCGAGTAAAACAAGGAAAAGAGCGATATAAGCGTGAATAATAATAAATAGTGTAATAGGTAATTATAGGTATATCGTGATATATTCTATAATAGCCGAGCCTTCTAAGCTTATTCACTAGAAGTCTCTTACTTAAAGGATAGGTATTAAGCCTAACTATAGTTATATAGAATACTATATAATAGCTAACTATATTACTAAAAGGTATATAATATATGCCCCCTTTTTTAAAAAGCAATTATCCCGATTGCTATCTCTATTAATCTAGGATATATATACTTAATATTCCCTTCTCTCCCTCTTTATATTCTAATCGCTAGAAATTACTATAGTATTATTAATTAGGCGTCGCGCTAGTAGAGGAGTATATCGAACTTAGATATCTACTAGCGCTTAGTAGCGCTATTATTATTAGTATTGCTAGGTGCGAGTTGCTTATTACTAGTGCGCTAGAGACCTTCGATTATAATATAGAGGTTTGCGATCTTAGCGCGAAGGCTTGCGATCTCCTTAGTCTTAACTATATTAATAGCTATATAAATCTTATTAGCTACTGCTTGCTTAGATGCGCTATTATTCTTAAGTTTAGCGAGACGCTCGCTAATAGCATTAATATTAATAGTATCTATATTAGCTATATTAGTCTCTATAGTATTGAGGTGAGGAAGGATTTCCTATCGGATGCTATTAATAATAGTATTAATATTACTCTTAGCCTTATTAGCAAGGTCCTTTGCGTTTTTAGTATCCTTATAGGCTAACGGGTCCGTAGTAGTAATATTACTAATATTAATATGCAGGGCGATAGAAAGGAGGTTAATATAGTTTATTATAATAAGGTTACTAGTAATAATTCTATTAGTATAACTATAAGTATTATAAAAGTATATAGCGAGGACCTAGGTATAACTAGGGAGAAGCTCGCTATAGGTATTATTATTAATATATATATTATATACTTACTTAAGGGTATCCTAGATATATCTAATATAGAGGTTAGAAGATATATTCTCAGAAGGCTCGATATTATTAAGGATTTTCTCGATCTCCTCGATAAAGATAGTATTAGGGTAGTATAAAAAGGTGTTATTAATATAAGCCTTTGCCTCGTCGATCTGCTAGCGCTAGGCTATAGGGCTAGGGCAGCCCTTCTTAGGAGTCTTATAAGGAGTAGTAGCTATAGTTTTAGCTAGGGTGGTCTCCTCGATATTAGTAGTAGTGCTAGTAATAACGCGGACTAGCTTAGTAGCCTGGGTATTATTATTCTAAATATTATTAGTATTATTATTAATAACCTCCTCATATTAGGTCTTAGTATCTATAGCGAAGAAGTTCTTCTTAGCTGCCTATTTGCCCTTCTTGCGGTCCTTATGGGACTTCTTCTTCTTAGCAGCGGACTTATAAGTCTTAACTAGAGTGCTAAGGTTAATACTATAGTTACTAACTTAGTTATTACTAACTTAGTTATTACTACCTTAGTTATTACTACCTTAGCATAGGGAGATAGGGTTAAGCACCTCGTCGTTCTAGGGGTTAGTACCCTCGTCTTAGCTACTACTATTATTAGATAGGTGAGAAGACGGGACCTTATAGTTATTAGTAACTTCCTTGCCTTTAGAAGCTATTATTGCAATAGTATTAGTTAGGCTAGCGTTTAGGAGGCTATATTTAGCGGGTTAGGATAATATTATTGCTTATTATAAGAGGTCTATCGGGTAATAATTAGCATATATAAGAGAAATAAATAAATAAAAAGTATAAGCATGCCTAAATAAAAGTAGGCAGGTATAGTAAATAGAAGGAAGGTATAGAAGGAGAGGAAGAAAAAAAAATTTTTTTTTATAATAAGGGTTAGTAAGGAAGGCGTATAAAAGTTAGTACCTTCCGCTCCTTCTTATTTATTTCGATATAAGATAGAGAGATCGAGGGAAGAGTAGTTAATAGTAAAAAATAGTAATAATAAAGGGAAAATTTATAATCCTAATATTAATTTAGGGTATATATATTTATCCTATTAAAAGGATAGG
>JAOQIF010000016.1:127751-229759 GCA_026260285.1 Colletotrichum sansevieriae | reverse complement strand
ATATCTCCTTTCTATAATCTCCTATAATCTCTATATATATAGGGTAATAGTATATATATTAGTATAGTTAATATCCTACTTAAAGAGTTTATCCTTTAGGGTCCTAATAAAGCCCTAAAAGCCTTTGTATTACCTATGCTTAGCTCGCTAAGTTCTTAGTTAATAGACTCTTATTAAGCCTAATATATAATTAGTTTCTTATTATCCTTCTAATAGCATTATCTCAAAGTATTATAATAGTTCTACTCTTAGAGCTTAGGTATAATATACTACCCTCTTATAAAAATTCTAAAGTCTTCCTATTTAGGGTTAGCCTAATTCCCTAACTTATTTATAAGTATTTACTAATAATTCCGCTATTCTATTTATAGGGTATGCTCTATTATACTTAAAGCCTACTAGATATACTAGCTATTAGAGCAGCTAGGGCGGTGCTTATAAGCCTCTTTAACTATAATAAGCTAATCTTCCCTTATTATACTAGTAGATTTGCTAGTAAGGCGCGCTATATTATAATTCAGGGGTTTTTTATAAACCTTAAGTAATTGCTTAGCAGGAGCTTAGTTACTTAATATAGTAGTACTTAGCTTATACTAGTTAGCTATTATAATTATAATCTGCTATATTAGCACTTAGCTAGTTGCTTTATCTAGCCCTCTAGCTTAGGCTAGGCTATTAGCTATAGCTATAGATATCTAGCCTATTAGCCTATCTAGTCTATAGGAAGGGGTCTTATATTCCCTATTTTCCTATATATACTTATTATCTATATAGCAAGTATTTAATATAGGTAGCCTATTCTCTTTATAGCCCCTAGCCTCGCTTAAAGCATAGCTTCTTACCTCCCCTCGTTAGCTTATATTATCCTCTAATTGCTCGCTAGGGTTAGCTTCCTTATAAAGGTTTATATAAGCTATTTCGCTCCGCTCTTAGCGAATATTAAGCGTAGGTTCTTTAGCCTAATTAGTAAGTATTGCTTAGGTATATAGTGCTATTATTATTACTAACCTTCCTAAAGCAGGGTAGAAGCAAAAGAATTATAAAGTTATTAAGAAGCTAAGAGCTATAGTTAGGTTAAACTAATAATAGAAGCACCTAAAAGGTAGGATTAGTATTATTATACTATTTTTACTTACTTCTTCTAAGATCCTTTATTTCTAGCCTTTAGTAAGTATTTATTAAATCTTTACTATAAGGGTTTTATACCCTAGACCTATAGGCCTCTCTATCCTTTCAGCTTATGCTAGCTGAGGCGTCTCCAGCTTCTCCAGTCTAGGTATCCAGTCCCTTATACCCGCGAGGTATAGTTAATATTACTATAGATAAAATAAGTGCTTTAGTTATAGAGCTTTTCATATAAAGCTTTAGGGATTTAGTCCTAGTTAATATAAGCTTAGTCACGGGGTTTTACTCTATTAGAAGGCTTGGCGCGAGTTATAGAGGTTGGGCCTTATATAGCAGTTCGGTTAGCTAGGTAGTTTTTAGAAGGCGCTATAATATAAGCTATAATATAGACCTAAGTAATATAATTCTAAAGGTTAAGAGCGCTATTTATATAATAAATAGAGTACTAATTCTAGAGGGAAGTGGGTAGTTTCTAATAGAACTTCTAGCGCTATTAGAACTCTAGGAGTTTAGCTTTATAAGTACGTTTAATAAAAGTAGCTTATTTAAGCTAAATATCCTTAAATAGAATAAGAGTATTAAGCTTTATCTAAGCCTTATTATATTAAATTAGAGTAGTAAAAATACCCTTTAGCTTATTAATAAGCTATTCTACTATAGTAATTTAAAATAAGTTACTTAAGAGGAGGGGGAATAAAATATTATAAGTAGTTCCTCTAAAGTATAAGAGTATATACTTAAAGTATTAGGATTTATTGTAATACTCTTTATTATTAAAATATATCTTAATATAAAAGACCTAGGTATTAAACTTTAGGTATTTAGGATTAGTATTCTTAGTATTATTAAAAATAGGGACCTTAGGTATCTTAGTAGTCCGGGTATTATTATTACTAATAGTTAATAAGGGTAAGTTAGAATAGATTTAACTCTTAAGGTATAATATTTGATTAAGAACGTTTACTAGGGGAGGGGTAGTAGTTATATTATATTTAAAACGCTAGAGTAAGGCTTTATTTATATCCCTTACCTTATCTCGCTCCTCAGTAATAGTAATAGCGTTATATTAAGCTTAGGTATACTCCTCTTAATAGCGCTTAAGTATAGCAGATTACTTAGTATTATTATTAATAATATAGGTATTATCTAAACGCTCCTAGAGCCCTTAATTCTTATATTCTAGATAGAGAGTAGTATTATAAAGTATATAAAGGTTATTACTTATAATAATATATCTAGTATATAAAGCTTAAGACTTAGTATTTTAAGTAGCTCTCTTTATAAGCTAGCTTTAGATCTAGGTAAGGGTTAAGTTAGAGTTATTTTAGAATAATTATATTATATTATTAAAAGTAAGAGTAACCTTCTAACTTTTGCTTAAGTAGTTATAATTAATAAGGAGGAGGTTAGGGAACTTCTATAGTTTATTAATAACGCTCTAGGCTAGGCTCTTATATCTCTCTATATCGAGGTTTACAAATAGGCTTTTAATAAGCTGCTCTTATATAGGCTTATTTAAGTTAAAAACATTTAGGTCCTCTTATAGTAGGGTATTATAGTTAGGTAGTATAATATATTAGTATTAAAAGGCCTTAATATAAGGCTCTAGGAGCCTTTGAATATTAAGTATAACGTAATTATAGCCTTATAACTATAGCTAGCTAGTTATAACTTATTTAGTATATTAGTAATAGGGTAGCGGGGGCGTATCGATTAATTCTAGGTTAATTAGGGTATAGATTAGTTAGCTTAGCGCTCAGTTAGGTGCTATACTTATATTGGTTAATTGATAGGGTTAATAATTAATTAAGATATTATACTTCTATCTCTAGAGAATTAATAGAGAAATATAAAATAGTATTATAAATAGCGAATAGGTGAAGGTTAATATACTTTAATTATGCTTAAGTAGATTCTATATTAAAGAAGGGAAAAGTCTATCTATAGGCTAGTATAGCCCTAGGTAGCTAAAAGCTCGCTTACAGATCACGTGACTTAGTAGTTACGGAACTTGAAATTCAGGTAGGTCTAACCTAGCGCTATAATATCTCTATAATTACCTTAGGGTTCTATAACCTAACTACGAATAATAGTATAGCTCTATGAAATACGTTATTAAGCTAAGAAGATTTTAAGAAGGTACCTTTTTCCCCTCTATACCTTATTACTCCTTTACTTATAGATAATAATATAATAGACTTTAGGAATGATAATAATATTATACTATCTCCTATAGGGATATCCCTTATTCTAATTATAGATTATGAGTATTATCTAGATCTACTTTATTTAAAATACTTAATAATAAATTTAAATACCTTAGACACTAACTTTAGTTATAAGTCTTAAAAGTACTAAGTTATAATATAACTACTAAGCTATACCTAAGAACTATACTTATAGATATATTATTATACCCTAAGCAACCTAATCCTTTAAATAAGTATACTTTTAATTATATAAACTATATCTAGTAGAGAGTTAACTAATAGCATGAGATTAAGTAGATTACGCCTAATAGAGTATATTATTATAACTTTCTATACCTAGTATAATAAGGTAAATAGTTTTAGCTATACTAAGGATTAGAATAAGATAAGGAGTATAATAAGGGAAAAGAGGTAATAAGGCTATTATTAAAATATAACCTATAGTAGAAGATAGTTAAACCTAAGGGATTTTCTTAGTGATACGATCGCCCGCCTAGAGGATATTATTAATAAAAGGGGTCTATAAATAGATTTTACTTATAGTTTGTATATAAGTAGTTTTATTTATTTATGAAGACTCTCCTTTATAATATTATAAAGAGTCTCGAGGGGATAATTAGGATAGGATAAGATAGACTTAGCTATATAGCTTTTAAAAGGCCCCCCTTAGCGCATAGGCCTATGATAGGAGGATTATAAAGTAGAGCATAGAGGAGAGGAGCATAGCGGACTTTAGTACTATTTATATATTATTATTAGTAGTACCTTAATAATCCTATACCTTATTTCTTAGTATTTTCTTAGCGAATCTATACTTAATTTAGATAATCTCTTTAATTAGATCTACAAATTACTTTATATATCTTTTAAGCCTATTTCTAATATTCTTACCTAGTTATAGGTAGAGTTATATTATTTATTATCCTTTCTGGTTCTTATTAGTTCTAGCCCTTTCTAATATCTACTAAGATATAAGCTAGATATCCTCTATTAACTCTAACTATAATAATAATAAGCTTATTATTAGCTAGGTATTCCTATTTATATTCCTCTTAATTTAATATCTCCTCCTTAGTAAGCTCTAGGGCTTAATTTCGCTCTAGAGTTAGTCTTTTCTTAACTTATTATCTTTTTCTAAAGAGTTAGTTACTACTAAGTAATTATTTATAACCTTATAATATATAAGTTCTTTTTTTTAAAGTTTTTACCTTTATAACTTTAAGTAACTAGTCCTCTTTATTAGAGTAGCGCTAAGTAATATACTCTCTGACTCTAAAAATATAATAAGTATAGGAATCCCTTATACCTTTTTATAGCTATTAGTATTATACTAGGGAGGTACCTAAAGAGGATTTAGAGTTTTAATAGTTATAATATCTTACCTCTTTAACCTAAGAGATATATATAGCTTTAGTTATATAAGTATCCCCCTTAGGCTTCTTAGTAAATAGGTCTCTAGTAGGTTATTAAGTAGTCAATAGAGGCTTTTTAGCGCTCTACGTTCTATATAATATTCTAAACCTTTAAGAGCTAGTTATTATAATTAGCTAGTAAGTTAATAGTAATTAGCTAATCCCTTAGCTTAGGGGTAAAGGAGGCTTTTAGAAATAAGGTCTAGACCTAACTTAGCTAGTTTATATTACCTATATTAGCTAGTATTTATTCAAACCTTAGTAAGAAAGTTACTAGGGATTTATTCTCCTTCTACTAGAGGGTTTATAATTAAGCTATAACTTATAACTAGATATTAAGGTTTTTATAGGTCTAATTAAAATAAGTTATAAAGTCCTCTAGATTATATTATTTATTATTATTCCTAGCTCTATAGAAAGTAGAGATTACTTATTAGAGTAGTATTTAGATAGGAGTTAATAAGGTATTAAACCTCTATATTTATAAAGTAAAATACTTTATTAATAATAATCTTATATGTTATTTATTCTACTTAGGAATTATATTCCTTTTATTTATTTAGAAACTTTAGAAATAGGAGTAATAGCTTTTAATATATAATACTAAGTATTACTAATATTCTACTAGTAATACTTATAGGGTTCTAAATAGCTATATATTAGCTATTCTCTTACTCTACCTCTTATAACTATTACTAGAGAAACTATAGTATTAATATTAAATTAGCTTATAATAGCTTATCTTAAGTTTTAATTATATTATTATTAACTATTTTACTAACTAATAGGAAGTAATACCTAAGCTATTATTATTATAATAATAATAATAAGCTTAAATATATAAAGGGTTAAATCTAAGTGTATTTAATAAGAGGTTATTATAATACTATTTATTTAAGCTAAAGAGGAAAGAGGGAAGTTTCCTCTCTAATAGAGATTTTACTAATCTATAGGGAACTACTAAGTAGGCCCTAAGTAAGCCCTAGGTAGCCCCTTGAGGTAATAAACCTAGGTAGAAGCCTAGGTAGGCTTAACCCTGGCATAGCCTATAATAGGTATTACTATACTATAGCTATATCCTATGTACTACTATTAGTTACCGCCTAGCTACATATATAGATCGCTCCTATATACCTATATATAGAGCCTTCTAATTAGAGATTAACCTAATATATTACCCTTATTCCTATAATATTACTAAATATTTAATTTTATAATTTAAATATAATTAAAAACATAGTTACTACTAGTAAGAGAGTTAATTCTTTTAACTATTTAAATAACTGTAGATAGCCTAAATAAAGTTTTTATTATTCTAGTTTAATTTCTATGAGTTTAATAGAAATAATAGTAAATAGTAATAGAAATATTAGTATTAATATAAAGGATTATCTATACTTAAAGTAAGTTTATAAATAGGCTACTACTTTAGAATAGCTTTAATTAGTAATTATATTATTAAAACTATTAAATATTTAATTTAGTAGTCTTACTTACAGTATATAATATATTAATGATATCATTAGGTTTCTCCCTATAGTTTTAGATAAGGGGTTACTAAACCTCTAATATATATATACTATAGCTACGGAAGTTTCTATATTATCTAATATTATAAGGGACTAGATACCCAGGCTAGAGAAGCTGGAGACACCTCAGTTAGCGCAGGCTAAAAGGATAGAAAGGCCTATAGGTCTAGGGTATAGAACCCTCTATAGCAAGGACTTAGTAAGTACTTACTAAAGGCTAGAAAAAAAGGATCTTAGAGGAAGCAAATAAAAGTAGTATAGTAATACTAGACCTACCTCTTAGGTGCTTCTACTATTAGTTTAACCTAACTATAGCTCTTAGCCCCTAAATACTTTTATAATTCTTTTGCTTCTACCCTGCTTTAGGAAGGTTAGTAATAATAATAGTACTATATACCTAAGTAATACCTACTAATTAGGCTAAAGAACCTATACCTAATATTTACTAAGCATAGAGTAAAATAGCTTGTGCAAACCTATATAAGGAAGATAACTATAGCAAATAATTAGAGGATAATATAAGCTAATAAGGGGAGGCGAAAAGCTATGCTTTAAGCGAGGCTAGGGGCCCTAAAGAGGATAGGCTGCTTATGCTAAGCGCTTACTACTTAGATAATAAGTATATATACAAAAATAGGGAATATAAGACCCCTCCCTATAGATTAGACGGGCTATAGGGCTAGATATCTATAGCTATAGCTAATAGGCTAGCCTAAGCTAGAGGGCTAGATAAAGCAACTAGCTAAGTACTAATATAATAGATTATAACTATAATAGCTAACTAGTATAAGCTAATTACTACTATATTAAGTAAATAAGCTCCTGCTAAGCAATCGCCTAGAGTTTATTAAAAACCCCTAAATTATAATATAGCGCGCCTTACTAGCGAATCTACTAGTATAATAAGGGAAGATTAGCTTATTATAGTTAAAGAGTCTTATAAGTACTAACCTAGCTGTTCTAATAGCTAATATATCTAGTAAGCCTTAAGTATAATAGAGCATGCCCTATAAATAGAATAGTAGAATTATTAGCAAATGCTTATAGATATATTAGGGAATTAGGTTAACCCTAAATAGGAAGACTTTAGAATCTTTGTAAGAGGGTAGCATATTATACCTAAGCTCTAAGAATAGAACTATTATAATACCCTGAGATAGTGCTATTAGAAGGATAATAAGAAACTAATTATATATTAGGCTTAATAGGAGTCTATTAACTATGCACTTAGCAAGCTGTATATAGGTAATATAAAGGTGCATACCTTCTTCTAGGGCCTTATTAGGACCCTGAAGGATAAACTCTTTAAGTAGGATATTAACTATACTAATATATATACTATTACCCTATATATAGAGATTATAGGAGATTATAGAAGGGAGGTATATAGGAAGGTCTACTAGCTATTTCAAGTTATATAAGTAACTATACTTAGGCTCTCTAGACTGCTCTTATAAGAGCAGCTTATAACCCCTTAGGTTAATAGACCTAAGGGACTGCTACTTAGAGACCCTATTCTAGAATAACTACTTAGCAAATACCTATATAATACCTAGCTCTAGTAGTATGCCCTCTAACTCCTAGGGACCCTAATACTATAACTATAAGAAGTATAGCTATATCTCCCCTAACTATACTAAAAACTATATATAGCTAATAGGTAGCAGCTAGAACCTAAACCTAAGATAGGGCGGGATAAGTATAATTATAATACCTAGTATAACTAATACTAAAGACTTAGGAAATAAGCAGGTATAGAAGTAACCCTAAAGGGGTATTATGCTAGAAATCACCTTAGTTCTAATAGGATAGACTATTAATAGATAGGTATTAGTACTCTAAGCATCTAGCGAAGTTAAACTAGAGGTTAATATAGATACCTATATAGTAGTAGATATTATATAAGAAGATCCTATTAAGAGACTCTAACTAAAGGAGGCTACTATTATTATAGCCCCTGAATTAGTGGATTTCTAAGGAAGGCCTATACTTATAGGAAAGGTCTACTAGCTCATACTCTTCCTTATAAATAGTCGGGGTTACTTATAGAAGATTTGCTAGGCTTTTATTATAAGCTCTCGCTCTAAAGGAATAAGACATATCCTTCTATCTAATAACTTAATGGAATAGGAAGGTATCTATATAGATATCTATATATATACTTAGTTATATAACCTCTCGCTTACTAGGCTAGAGGTAATTACCTAAGAAATTATAGAGAATAGCTAATAAGCCTATATTATATACCTAATAGGCGCCTTAGCCCCTAATAAGAAGGATATAGAGACCTTAGGTAAATACTTACTAGATAATAAGTAGGAGAAGAAGATTCCTAGAGAACTTTAACACTTTACTAATATTTTTAATAAGGAAAATATAAAGAAGGTTCTAAGGATAAAGGGAGCAATATACTATATTAAACTAAAACCTTATAAGGAACCCCTATATAAACCTATATACCCTATATTCGCAGAGTAATTATAAATACTTACTAAGTATATTTAGGATATAGAGGCAGCAGGCTATATATACTACTTAACTAGCTCTATAGGAGTACTAGTATTATTTATGCTTAAGAAGGATAGAAGCCTATAACTATATATAGACTATAGAGGACTATATAAAATTATAATAAAAATCCAATACCCTCTGCTACTAATTAGCAAGCTTCTAGATAGACTTGCTAGAGCAAAGTTTATTTCTAAGATTAACTTGAGCGAGGTATACTACTAAATTATAATTAATAAAGCAGATAGGTAGAAAATAGCATTTAGAATATAATATAGGTATTTTAAGTATACTATAATGCTATTTAGGCTTATAAATACCCTAGCAATCTTTTAGGTATATATTTATTAAATATTTACTAATATTTTAGATATCTGCTATATTATATACGTAGATAATATTCTAATCTACTTAGATATAAGGGAATAGCATACTAAGGGCCTCTATATTATCCTATGCTACCTAAGGGCTACTAAGCTATCTATAAAACTAAAGAAGTATAACTTCTATTAGATAGAAGTAGAGTTTCTAGGGTTCTATATTACTTAAGATAGTATTAAGATAGACCTAGATAGAGTCTAAGTAGTTACTAAATAGCTAGTACTAAAGTCCTTTAGAGATATCTAAGTATTCCTTAGCTTCTATAGCTTTTACTCTAAGTTTATTATAAGATATTCCTATATTATAGCCCCTATAAATAGCGCGCTTAAGGGAAACTAATATAATATAAAGTTAGGAGCCTTTGCCTAGATAGGGGAGATATAGGCTATATTTAAGATACTTTAGAGAGTATTTGCTAAAGCTCTAATACTAAGATACTATAACCTAGCGCTAGAAACCAGGGTTAAGTCTAATATATCTACTTTAGTAGCATCTAGTATACTCTTATAGAAGCATTATATAATCTATCACCTAGTAGACTCCTAGTTAAGGAAGCTCTTAGATATAGAAAGGCGCTAGGCTATAGAGTAATAAGAACTCCTTATTATTATAAAAAGCCTAGATTACTAGGCGTAGTATCTATAAGGACTCCCTAAGAAATTTATAATACTTATAGACTATGTAGCGCTAAAGGGAGTGCTTATTATACTTATATAAGATATTTATAGAAGACTTATATAATAGGTTTACTACCTATTAGTATTTAACTTTAAAATCTAGCATAGGTCGGGGGTTACTAATCTAGTAGATAGACTATTATAATACCCTAATTATATAGTAGAAGATACTAAGGTAGATAATATACTTCCTACCCTTAGAAAGAAGCTTAGGCTTATTAGCTAGCTTTTAGTAGTAGATTGCTAATATATTACTAAGCTTAAAGGAACTATAGCTATTACTAGAACTTATATCTAAGCTATCTAGTAAAGCATATAAGAACCTTGCTAGAGGGCTAGCTCTAAGGTTAAAGGATCCTCACCCTCAGGTTAGTACTATACTATAAAGGGTACTAATAAGCTACTATATATAAGTATGCATATTAGCGCTATTACCTGCTCAAAAGCATATATAGGTGCTATGCTAACTGCTCTAAGAGAGAATAGCAATATGCTAGAGGACTTAGGGGGAGCTAGGGTTACTATACTAGAATAGTATATCCCACGTGCTATAATAAGGGAGCTTATTTAGGATAAAATAGCTTATATATTATAACTAGGCGTAGATTTTAAATAGATAGTCAGAGGACTATAAGCTAAAAACTACTTCTATAGAGATATTATAGCTAAGGTTTACTAAGACGCTAGGGAATACTAAGGATATTAAGTTAATAAGAATAATATCTTTTAGTTCAGAAGAAGGCTTATTATTCTAGAAGAGGGATCTCTCTACTATAAAATTCTAAAGAACTACTATAATATACCTAGATTAGGGTATATAGGGGTAAATAAGATAGCTAAACTAATCTTATAAAAGTTTTATTAGCTATATTTAATAGAGGATATATAGTAATACGTCGGTAAGCGCCCACGCTACTAAGGGGCGCATATACTATAGTATAAGCTATATAGGCTGCTATAAACACTAGACTTACTAGCATACCTATTCTAATAGATTTCCTTAGACTTCTTAACTAGCTTGCTAGAAAGCTACTAAGATAATAGAGTTATTTATAATATAATTCTACTAGTTATATACTAGATAACTAAAGTAGTATAATTCTTAGTAATAACTAAGCAACTAGATGCTATAGGTTTATCGAGAATCTTATACTAAGAGATTAAGTGCTAATATAGCATGCCTAAAGCTATTATTAGTAATTAAGATAAACTAATTACTAGCTAGTTCTAGCAAGACTAGACTAAGGCTTAAGATATAGAAGAGCGTATCTCTATAGCATAGTATTTATAAATAGATAGCTAGATTAAAAGAATATATTAAACCTTAACTATATATCTTATAAAGTTTAGTAAAGGCTTATATAACTAATAGGTAATATAATTAGTTAAAGCTAAATATTTATATAATAATAGAAAATATACTACTATTAGCATATCCCTATTTAAGGCCCTTATAGGATATCACCTTTAAATAGTTAACTACTACTTACTAAACGTTAAGATTAGGACCTAAGGGGTTAATAAAAAGCGTAAGAAACTAATAGAGGTTTGCTAAAGAATAGCTAAGAATTAGTAATATATAATAGAGGTATAAGCTAAGAATATAAACCCTAGAAGAAAAATATAATTATATAATATTAGAGATATTATAGGACTCTTAATAAAGAACTTCTATTTTATCAAGGATTAGCAAAAGCTCGCCCTAAGATTTATTCCTATATTAGTTATAGAAGTTATAAGCTCTAATACTTATAGAGTATAACTTCTAGAGAAGTATAGTAGAGTATATAATATCTTCTCTATTACTCTACTTAAGCTATAATATAGCTAAAAGCTTACTAAGAGGTAGCTTCTAGACCTTAAAGAAGACCCTAAAGAATAGGAAGTTAAGGATATTATATTATAAAGAGAAGCGCTAATAGGCTTCCTATATTTAGTTAAATAGAAGGGCTAGCTAGTAGAGTATAATACCTAAGAGCCTAAAGAATATCTAATAAACGCTTTATAAATCCTCGCTAGATTTAAGAAATAATAGCATAAGTTATATTATAAGTAGGATAATAAGTAGTATAGAGTAATAAGAAAATTTAATTAAATATAATATAGCTGAAATGCTAAGAGAAGAACCCCCCCCCCCCCCCCCCAATAGCAATATAAAACCTATAGGTATCTAACTTTATACTACTATAGAAGTCTACTGTATATTCGCTAAAGTTCCGCTAGTGCTACTACTTATTATTATTACTATTACCTTCTTCCTTATTATTATTATCCTCATTACTACTATAACTATCCTCGCTCTCCCCCTCTAAGCTATTGCTAGTAATATTACTATTATTACTCTAATTATTGCTCTCTATAGTATTATTAGAGTTACTATCTTCTATACCTGAGGACTTATCCTCTTTATTACTACTAACCTAGTACTAATAAGCTATTACTAAGTTATTACTAATCTCCTTATAAGAATTAGGTTAAGGTATAGGGCTACTACTAATAACCTTAAAAATAGTAATAGGAGCGTAGTAATAGGTATTATAAAGCATATAGGAACTTAAAATTTTTAAAGGCTCCTATAAGGGAAGTATAGATATATAGGTTTTGCTCTTTAAGAGCTATATTATTAGAATATTAGGAAGCTTATTAAAAAGGGTAGCCTACTTAATGATATAAGTTTTATTATATAAGTAAGTAGGAAGAGTGTTATTAAGCTATATTATAATCTCCTTAATTAAAACCTTATCCTTTGCCTAATAAGCTACCTGTAAATATATATTAGAATAATAAAAGGATAAGACTAACTATAAGGTAAAACCTACCTTAAGCAAAACCTGTAGATATACCTAGGTATATAAAGCTATACTCTCCTCTATACCTATAGCAAGTAGTTAGTTATTATAGTTCTTAGTACTAGGCTTAAGGCTAGTAGGGTTTACTAACTAGTTATAAAGGCGTTAGAGAAGCTCTTGCCCTTGCTCTATAGCTGTAAAGATATAGAAAATCTCGCACTATTAATACTAACTAGTAGTAATTATATAGGTATAATGCTTAACCTAGTTCTAATAGAAACGAATAGTACTAATAAGGTAAGTAGGGATCTAGAAATAGGAAAAGTTACCCTATACCTTCTCTAAATAATTACTAAACTTACCCTATAGTACTTAATACTATAAACCTAGTATAACATTTATATATAGTTACTATTATATTAATAAGTATAGATAACCTAGGTATTCTTAGGGAGCTATAGCGCATAGCTAATATAAGGTTTGCTACTACCTGCTTAATAGTTGCTATTACTAAGCTTGGACTTAGTAGGGCTATACTCAGCGAGAATTTAGTAAATAAGGCTCTTAGTGCTTATAATAGTTATAGAAGTATTAAAGGATAGAAAAGATCCTGCAAAGGGTCTATAAAGGCTTAATAAAGGACTTAGGAAATATAAAAATAGTTATTAAATAATATAATATAATAAGGAGGAAAAAGAACTAACCCTGGGATAGAAAAAAGCTATTACTTTATAAATAGCTAAGAAGCTTTATTAAATAATTATAAAGGTAGCTATAACTTTAGATAATAAGAATAGTAATTCTTTACTATAGTAGATATTACCTATTAAGAGGTAGATATAGTAAATTACTAATAGTAGTTACTATCTAACCTACTTAATAGCCTTATAATATACTTATTTAGAAGGGGGATAATAAGATAAAAAACGAAGTTATTATAAGGGTATAGTATAAGAGAGTGCTTACTAGATAAAGGGTAAATAGCTAGAGAATAAATCTATTATTATAAGGATAACTATTCTCTTTTAAAAGAAAATAATAAGATCCCTTTAGAATAACCCTAAATAAAGGATATAAAGGGAGCTCAAAAGGAGAGGAACTATAAGGAATAAGACTATAAGCTTAGCTATTATATCTATAACTCTAAAGGCTCTATTATCCTTTAGTAAATATATAGCAAACTATTATTACACTAGATAATAGTAATAATAATAAAAAACCTAGGGCTTACTCTAAATAATTAAGAGGAATAATAATAAAGGGCTAACTTATAATACCTAACCTTATAATAGGGATTATTATAATTAGAAGGGGGATAATTATAAGGGATTAGATACCTAGGCTAGAGAAGCTAGAGATACCTCAGCTAGTATAAGCTAAAAGGATAGAGAGGCTTATAGGTCTAGGGTATAGAACCCTCTATAACAAGGACTTAGTAAGTACTTACTAAAAGCTAGAAAAAAAGGATTTTAGAGGAAGCAAGCAAAAGTAGCATAGCAATACCAGACCTACCTTTTGGGTGCTTCTACTATCAGTTTAACCTAACCATGGCCCTTAGC
Source organism: Colletotrichum sansevieriae (assembly GCA_026260285.1). Lineage (NCBI taxonomy): Eukaryota > Fungi > Ascomycota > Sordariomycetes > Glomerellales > Glomerellaceae > Colletotrichum > Colletotrichum sansevieriae. The sequence continues at coordinate 215,569 of JAOQIF010000016.1, read as the reverse complement.
CCCTAAATACCTTTATAAATATATTGCTATTAATAATATCGTTCTTAGTCCGGCCAGCCACCGTCATTCAAGTCCATTCTAGCTGCCAGCTTCCCGAGCAGCATTGGATACCAGCGGGCAAGTGACGTCTATGAGTAGGGCTCTGAACCTAATATTCACCATCATCCTCAGAAATCTCAACAGGAGTTGCAGCAAAACCATTGTCTGAGCCGTTGAAGGTGGTCCCAGAACCCTCCTCGTCGGACTCCGCAATGCGCTAGGAAATAGGCAGATTCCCCCGATCAACCGCAAGAAGAGGGCGCGGAATAGTTTGGAGCTGCCATCGATGAGGAGAATCTCGCGAGCCATGCTAAGGGCCTCTGAGGAATGGACTTGCAGAAGCTGTGGATCATGTCAGAAGCCAAAACTTTTCAAGCTCATCGCTTCTGCAATAATTGCGAAGGGCCGGCGCGGTGGTCGAGGTCCTGGAGCTGCTGATTCAGGTAGAGTTTCACCAAGTGGCCTTCAAGCTCACCCGGGAGGAAATCGTCCCCATGTTCTCCATCACCTCCTGGCGTTCATCTATCCTGTTTTGACGTCTTGATTCGTTGTGGTGTAGCAAACGCAAGGAAGCTAAGACGGCCAGCAAGATCGAACGCATTGATGGTGCTAAAAGAATCATGCGTTGAGATGCTGAGAAGTAGGTGTATTTGTTCTATAGGCAAGCTTCTGTGATGCCGTAGTGCTAAGGAAATCTGCCATCAGAGGAAGTAAGTGGCGCGAAAAGACTCATCGCCGAACCAGAAAATCCTTCTCATCATTAAGCAAAGCCCTGTCCTCATGATCAAGCTTGACGACCTTTGCCGACCTCGGTCCCTCATCGACGTCTTTGAGAAACTTGTTGAGCGCGTCTTCCTCACCCTGCGCCTCGCCCTCGACCTAGGCATAGGCAGCCTTATCAGCTTATCGTACTCTTAACAGAACAGCAAGACTTCCCGGGGTGTTGGAAGACACGGCTCGAGACAGAAAACCAAGAGCCAAGGGTATTCAGTTAGACGCGGTATACTCACCTTATTGTTATCCGTGTTGCGGCACCATCCCGTCAAGCCATATTCAGTAGCCCGTTTCTGCGCAAAGTACCTACATCAACCGACACAAACCCCAGTCAGCCATGAATTTCACAGACATCTCCTCAATTGAAGAATTTTACAGCTTCGATGGAAAAGTGAGAGCGTTGATGTTGAGAAAAGAAAAAAAAAATGAAATGAACAGCAAAAAAAGTCCCATCACGAACCGGAAACCAACACCTGCATGTGACGTCAGCGCCTCCGAAATCTTTGGGCTCTCGCTTCCGTTATCCAGAAACACGATCAAAGCTCCCCTCAATCCCTCCTCCACATGAGCTCCTCCCACGTCCCTGAGGGGTTAAAACGTCACGTACCTTGTACCATACCGCCGTGAGCAAGGAAATATATCTTTTGAAAGAAAATAAGGGTTAGCATCTAGTCAATGATATACCAAGCTCGAAAGTCTGATGCTTACTCTCTTCGCCATGATTTTGAAATTTGTTCGTGGTTGAAGGTGGGAAAGAAAGGATGCAGGGTGTGGTCAAAAGTAGCTCGGAGCTCAAGTCGAGCTTCCATTCCGCTGAGGTACCTGGCCACGCACCCGGGTGGGGTCCGTGTCACATAGCCGATGGCATGCGTTTGCAATATCAATGCCACTACTACCTCACTTCCATGGTATTTCCTTATCGATAGGTTAAACCTCGGAAGTGCTTACCCTCAGCCCCTCAGCGAGATTTCCTCAGAACTCTCTCTTCCTTTCCCACCAGTTCCTCACGCAACGACCTCAAACCACAACTCCAACTATATCCGGACTCGACGAACCCAATCACAGGCATACATAAAAGAACTCGCATATAGGAAACATAAAGATGGCATCACCGTCCTCGACGCCCTCCACAGATCCGCAACCACCAATCCTCTTCCGCACAAACAAGAAGCGCAAAGCAGGCCTCCGGCAACGCGCCGCATCCCCCGACGACGACGACTCGAAGCCGAATCCCCCAGACTCCTCAACCCCGCCGCTCCCGACGACAGAGACCCACGATCATATCCATAAAATTGCACGCAAGGACGACCTCGAAGAAACAGAGCACAACCTGGCTTCCGCCATCCGCCACCAGCGCGCTCGCAAGCGCCTCAACGGCGTCGCCTTCTCGACAACCCGCGCCAACGCAACAACCTCCGACGATCCCGACACGTTGACCTCATCATCCCGCGCCCTCGTCCCTGCGATGTCAACCCCCGCCGAAGAGCAAGCACCCCTAATCGCAAAACGCTTCGCTCCGCAAACGGGTCTTGCGACGACCATCGTCAACAAACACATGTATGTACCTGCCCCCCCTCCCACTCTCCTTTTCTATTCGCGAACGTTGGCCGGGGACTGATCAAGCAAGGATGGAATACATAGAATCCCACCTCTCTAACCGCGCATCACCATCCGCAGAAGCGCCACCGTCATCATCGTCAGGCGCAAGAGCATCACAGCCAGGCACATTCTCTTCCTCAGCGACAGCCCCAGAGAAGGAGAAAAGGGTGCATCCGATTATGCAAGGCAAGCTAATGGAAGTCGACCTGGGCGACGAGGTCCGCGCCCGCAACCAAGCCTTGACGGAGAAGGCCGCCCGCCGGTTGCTCGGCGAAGTCATGCCTGAGGAGGAAATCGGGTGGTCCGCTGGGGGGCGCAAGTCGAAGAAGCCCAGGCTGGGGAGGGACGGGAAACCATGGCGGCCGAGAAATCGGAGGGGCAGCGACGATATTAAGAGGGACCAGCTTGTGGAGGAGATTTTGCGCGAGAACAAACGTGAGTTCAGGACTCGCCCATCCCTCGCCGGGAAGGTACTAACGAACTTCTAGTCGACGTCTACGATGTACCTGCTATGCAACAGCCTCAATACGACGGCGACGGCGACGCGGATGACCGCATTGCAGAGGAGTTCCGTCGCGAGTTCATGGATGCCATGGTGCAGAGGCAGCAGAAGAAGAAGGCCGTCGCGCCGTCATCCCGGGCTGGTGCGCGCAAAGCAGACGAGGATGTCCTCAAGGGCCCCAAGCTGGGAGGTAGCAGAAACGCCAGAGCTGCGATGCGTGATCTGTTGCTCAAAAAGGAAAAGGAGGGCAAGAGATGAAGTCGCACGTGAGACAGCTTTTGAATGAGTAATGATACCCACTGTTACTGATAACGAAGTGCATTGAAGTGATTGAACTTCAAAATTGGCATCTACAAACCAGTTCATCGTACCCTAGAAATCAGAGTTTCCCGTTCCCAAGAATATAATGATAAAAATGATTGAAAACGAAGGAAAATTCATGCCGACGTGCAAGCGAAACCCCCACCAAATAAATTTTCCCGTAGCTACTTTGAGATCCCTGACAAGACTGGTAGGAAAAACGTCCTTTGTGAGACTTGAGAAGTCGATGATCCCTAACAAGACCTCCAGAGGATGGATGAAAGAAAACAGGGAATCGATGCGCAATAGCCACCCCTAACTCAACCCACAGGGCTGTCGTAAGTAAGCTTGGCCTATAAAGATGTAAAGAATGTGGGAAGCCGGCTCGTGATAAGCTCTGTGTCTTTCTAAGCTCTCGCGAATTTGTGACGCCGGGGGTATTAATGCGATTCATCCTCATGCCTTGATGATGTGTATGCCACTTGTTGTTCCCATGACGCCGTTGTTTGATTTCAAATGCAGAGGACCGCCATGATCGTAAACATAAGATTGACGCCTTTTCGAATCCCCAGACGAAGAGGTGGGTTCATCGAATGTCAAGCTGGAACGGCTTGAACCGTCCGCCAATCGTCGCGCAGCGAGGGCATTTGCGCCGAGCCCCTTGCTCTGCCATCAGGACATCGACGCATGCCTGGCACAGGCCGCATATGCATTCCGTGCAGGCATACGAGTCCTTGAGAAGCGAGACGCTCTGACAGGCTGCGCAGTAAATTTGAGTGTTCTGTGAGGAGTAGCTCGGTGATGAGTCTGACAAGCCTCTCGACTCGATATGGAAGTTCTCCCCGCTTTCACCGCTTTCAACCGACGGGAATGGGTCAATAGTGTCCTGGTTGTAGGATGGTGGGGTTAATGCTTGTTGCAGTGGCGAAGCTTGATAGCTTCCTGCCGCTTGAGCTGCCTGGAATCCGTGATGTGGAAACGGCGGCAGCGAAGCTCTATGCATGGAAACCGGCGATTGAGGTACCTTGAGGGAAGTATCAGCTGTTGTCCTGACCATTGTGTGCATTTTGCTTACAGGAGTTCTGTCCTCATCGATGTCGCCGGCAGCCGAAGCAGCTTGGTCGGCGGCATCAATGAGATCTTCCCATCTTTTCCCGTAGTCTGCAGAAGGTTCAGCCGACAACGCCTTACGATCATTATTACCTGGTCTAAGCCGTTCATCATTCTGGATGCGTCGTAGCCAGTCCGCTGCCGAGCCGCGAGATTTCTGTTTCTTGTGGTGTGCCTCTCTTCCTCGCTTGGTAACTGACTGCTTCCTAGGTCGTGCAGGTCCCACGGGGCGCTGGATTGGTGGCAGTGTCGACGAGCGGCCGGGTGGGGAATTCGTAAGAATGGATGGAAGGATGTCCCTGGGTCTACTGGAATTCATCGCTGGAAATGGCTCGCTGGTGATATCATTATTTGATAGATGAATTGGTGGTAGTTCAATCGACGTTCTGGGTATTCGTCGTCCTTCATTGTCGGAGTGCCACTCCTATGGCAAAACAGCTTAGCACTTCGCCGAGGCTTGTAAGTGACAATGGGTAAATTTCTCGACTCACCACTTCCGATTCCCATTCTGGTTCGACCTTGTGACCGTGCAACTGCGCCAATGCTGCTGCGGCGCTAGCAGCAGGAAGAAGCGAGCCAACGGCGTGGTCGTCGAGTATCCGAGGCGTACCCGGGTTGCTGTTATCGTACATGTGTCGGTCGTGGTTGTAGCCTTGAAGGTGGTCAATCTTTGGGGGGAAGCCCTGGATCGAGAAGGACAAACCCTGAGGCATAGAGGTCGCAGTTGGCTGAATGGGTGGACGGTCGGACGGCGGCGTATTGATCATGAGCAAGAAGCTCTCTTCGGTCGCTGGAAGCTTTGAAATGTAATGTTCAGGATGAGCTCTGCGAATGTGTTCTTGCATGGATCGGTATCGTTTTTCCTGTGGTGTGTGTATGCAGCGTCAGAAGAGCTCTGTTCTCTCGGTCGGGTGGGTTTGGCTGGCTTAATCAAAGCTCTTTACTGGAGTCGCAATCGTGGGCGACTTCGAGGCGCAACGGTCGGCAGCGCCGTTGTATGAGTGGTCCGGGCGGGCTCATACTTACACCGATGCATCGCTTCCTGCAGCTGGAGCCATCTTGATTCCTGAGAGGGCACACGACCTCATTGTTGGAGTCGGTGATTGAGAAGGAAGACGTTAACGAAGATCTGGGCGGCATCGTGACCCCACCATGTGCGCGAGGGCAGGTATCGATAGTAAGCGGGGTGAGGTGCGATAAGTACGTGCGTGGTGTATCGCGAAGCGAAGTCAATTGATTGCGACTGGATTTGGTGAAGCTCTCGCATTTGTCGGATCGAGGAAAACTGTGAATTTCCGTCAACAGGAGTTGGAGCTTAGGAAGCTCTCTCGTCTCTCTCTGTTGTGTTACAGAGAGTGTTTCGAAGGATAAGGTGTGATGAAGGGGAGGGAAAGACGGGGAGGAAGAGGAAGAGAGGAACCTGCTTTTGGGGGGCAGAAGGGAAGTCGACCGAAAGCAGTAAGTAGCGGTAATGGGGGGAAGAAAGGTACGCACAACGAGATGGGCTAGGGGTGTGGCTCGGTCTGGTGGGTATCCAGTGAGGGTATGCGCACGCAGTACCTTACCTGAGATGCTTTAGAGTACTATAGAGCAGAAAGGTACCCGAGCCGAGGAACAACTACCTCACCTTTGTAGACAAAACCAGCAGTACATACGATGGGAACCCAGGGCAGCTGGAAGAGATACTGCGTATGGGTGCGCGGCAAGGTGTGGGAGCAAGGAGGGAGCTTGGATCCAGCGAGCCCTTGCCGGTCGGTTGCCTTGGACCTTAAACCAGCAGGGCAACGAGTCGATCAAGAGGGCGCGCAGCAACAGCCGACATGGGCAGCGTTTATTCGAGCTCAATTGTGCAGAAGCTGAGGTCTGGGGTCCTCGAATCCCCGTGTTGCGTCCGTCTGTACCTCCTCTGTTCACAAGCTGCTTGCTGCACCTGCACTGTTGCAGCTCACGGCGGCGGTACCTGAGATAAAATGGACAATATGAGCCGCCAATAACGAGACGGGGGGCGAAGAGTGTCGGGAACAGGTCGAGGCAGGGACGCGGTTGCTTGTGGGTGCGATCTAACAGCTGACAAGCTGGTGAGGTAAGTCTAAGTATTATTCGTCGCAAGGTTGGACGTCTGGGGTCAGCCAGGCAAGCTGGGAATGTGGTTTTGAGTCGGCCTGTAGTGGACGTAGTCAATGTCAATGGTGAAGGGCAGACAGTCGGCCGGCCCGGTGAGAGCGACGGTGACGCAGTGGTGTAAGTGGCGGGCCAAGACGATTGCTTGTTGTTACTCTGAAGCTTGAACCCCATGGCTTCGCATCTACAGTCAGCCAACAATAAGCCTCCTGTCGTTGCGCAGCACAACACAGTACGATACTCGGCCAGTCACCAGATGGCAGCTTAGGATGGTTCCCTCTGGAAGCCATCCGAGAGACGAAACTGATTACCCGAGAAACAAGTCGCAACTTATTTCCATCGAGTCAGTCACAGCGCCTCTCTTCTTTGTCTGAAGGCAAGATGACACGGCGAAGTGCCTGACTTGGCCAAGAATGGCGGTTACCAGAGGCCGGCCAGGGGAACAACTTGGTTTTTTTGCTGCTAGTAGTGCAATGGCATTATACCGCGGTGTGAAATTGATCCGGTTGATGGTTAGATGCTTCTACACAGGACGAAGAGCTTGGTTTGCTTGTTGCTTATTTGGGGGCACAGGGCGGCATCATCTACCAATAGCAAGACAGAAATCCGCAAGCTCGGGGGGTTCAATGCTAGGACGCTGGTACGGTACAGAAGGTGCCTACTTAAGGTTAAGTACCTCAGTATTTGCTCGACTGGGGAAGCAGTGGGAAAAGATTGAAGGGAAAAAAATGTCGGCAAGTCGACCCGCCGAGGTCTCAAGCTGTATCATTGGATCAAGGCGATTAACAACGTGAATGACTCGATTGAAGACAGAGCGCGTCTGATGGCTTGGTTTGGTTGATCCTAGGGTTAAAGGAAGCAAAAAGAGAGGAAAATGCCCCAGGGGGGCGTGGTTGCAAATACAAAATTCAGTCCAACTGTCAAAAGTGAGCGCTGAGGAGGATCGGAAGGAGGACGAAGACGACAGGGCGAGGAAGCAAGAAAGCGGGAGGGGGAGGGGGGAAGGAGGGCAAAAGGGGAGGGGTGCAGACAATAGAAGTGGGGCATTTGTTCCTGTCTTTTTTTCCCCTAGGTACTTCCGCAGCAATTGGGTACCTACGTTGCCTTAAGGTAGGGAGCTTTTCACTTCATCCTGTCTCTTGTCGCTGCATCCAAGTTTCTTCGATGCAGCCAATCTGATTACCTACCTACCCAGGGATGTGAGGTGTTCTGCGAACTGAGTTCGATTTAGTCACCTTTCTTCGCCTCACCGATAAAAGGAGAGCCTCACTTCATGTTGAAGCTCCAATCTTGGCCAGTTCCTTCTTCTGCGCCTTCCGCTTTCCGCCGTTGCAGCTACTGATCGCCTTCTGCGGAACTGAACCCTTGCTGATTCTGTTGTGACAAGCGACAAGCCCTGTGCTTTCTTGACGGATCTCTTGCTATTGGGTCCCCGCTGCTCGTCACGTTGACTTCCCCAGCTGACGGGTACGGTAGGTAAGGTAGCTTGCTTGGGGCGAAGCTTTCTGCGTGGTGTTGCTGTTCCGCTGAAGAACTGACGACTCGGGTAGCGAGTTGGGTCGGCAAGTTTGCTGGTCAGTCAAGCTAATTTTACCTCTTGTTGACGGCATTGCCACAGTCAGATTGAAGCGGTCCAGTCCAAATTTCCGGTGAAAAAGCGATGAACGACCTCCGGCAAGGAACAGCATGATCGGATTTATCACCGGGCATTGAGGACGAGACGGAGGACGACGAGGACGAGGTTGCCAGGTGCAGCGTCGGGTCGAAGTCAGACAGCTCGCCCCACCCTATATCAGGCCTTTCCCAGCTCCCGCTCCAGCTCCTGCTGCCCATCGGACTCTTATGGGAAAGAAAAGAGAGGGGGGAAAAGTCATCACACATGCAGGGCCCACGAGCTTCAAGGGTAAGCAGACATAAACCTGGGAGCTTCCTTGCCTGAGGTGCTTTGTACACTAGGTTGCTGCAACCTGCTGCGGTGCATCTTCTCGCATTTCCTTTGGCTGCAGCGTCTGCAGCGCCTCTGAGGCATGCTGCAGTGGAGAACGGGTCCCCGACATTGGCGCCGAATCGTCTGTTCCATTAGTGTTGCCGGGGTTGAGTAAGGCGGGCTTCCAGGTTGACGGAGTCGGGAGTGGGGGGAGAGGGCGTGGTTTGCCTGGATTGAGCGGGTTGCCACGACTGCTTCCAGGGTTACAGTCTCTTGTTCTTCGTTTTTTTCTCTCCCCTTGCTCGACCTGGTATGTGCAGCATGTCAGGGCTCTTCAGCACGTCAGCCTGCCTTCTTTTCCTCAGCTCCCCTGTCTGCCCAGCTGCCGCAAAACGAGGATACTGCGATGCAGAAGGCAGGTACATAGTGCGGACACACTTATTTTCACACCGAGCTAGGGCAGGTACGAATGGGAAAGGTAAGGTAAGGTACCTGAAGAGTCTGCCTCACCTTCCCTCCTTGCTCACTTCCATTTGTACTGCGGACAGCCCCTGCCGTACCTCTCTTTATACCTTCCTCATGCTCCATGCCCCGAGGTCCCATGTTGTGAGCAAGGTGAGGTAAGGGAGGTACGTATCGAATCTACTAGGGAAGGTCCCCACATTCACAAAAAGAACCCTGAGCAGTTCCTCGCAGTTGACTTCACCTCGGCCTATCACCACTCGGCAGATTGTATCCTACGCGGCCACCAGGAAAGCTAAGAAAAATTTACTGGCAAATCCAAAACCTCCCGACTCCAGATCTTGGATGGGTACCAGATCAGAAACTGCATAATGGTCCGCTCCACTTTGTTCTGTCTCTTTGTTCTTTCTCGCCAAACCATACTCTTTTGAAAATAAGCTAAGTTGTCAGCCACAAACCGAAACCACGGCTTTTCACCGAGATGGCTGCCTTGAAAGAAATCTCAACTCGACTTCTCAAAGTCCGCGCCACAACCTTTTCCACCTGCTGTTGGCAATCTCTTTGGCTTATTACTCCCGTCTCATTGAGGTCAACTCAGCAGACTACGTCTTAGCTCACTCCCGACCTGCTCAGCTCGGTCACTTGCTTCAATAACACTGCACCGGATAGCTTTTCCACCCAATGGCACCTCGGTCTTATTTCGCCACCAGTGCCCTTGGACCCCTGATGGGCACATCAGCAGAGGAAAAGTGGGAACATCTTGCCTCTTGCAGCATCCAAGTGACATCAAACTACCGAGCTTTCGCGGTGCCCTTTGTTGTTATTTCTCTTCGACGGCGGAAAGAAGAAGCTTTGATTGGTTTCTGAACGTATCCGGCCCTGGACCTCTTGCAGCACACCCAGAGATACCGCAACGCCACAAAGTCGAGACCTTCCCTCCTCACCTTCGGACCAAATCGGAGGGTCCATCTCGTGACGACCAGCGGCGCTGAACATTACACCAGCACCTCCCCTGCCACAGCTGGCAGCTGGCACTCAAGACGAAAGCTGGAACGCCCTATTCTTCTCGTCGTCGTCGGTCTGACGCTGCCGAAATGGCCTCATAAAGTCAAATTTAAAAGGCCGACCCTAGGCGACCGAAGAAAGAAGATGAAGGACGGTGCCCAAACGTTTCGCGATTTACAGCAAAGCTACCCTTATTACCGTTCGCCGTGAGTTGCCGGCGCTACCTTCCGGGCTGTGTCGCGAGATTGCTTGGTGACCGCCTGCGAGAAACTGCTGTAGTTCCAGCTGCGCGCTGGAGAGGTTAGGGTGTGGGGATAGGCTCCAAGAACGCGAGCTCTAGCGCTGATAAGAGAGCCGCCAACCAGAAGCCGGGATAGCTTCGACGATAAAGCTCCCTCAAGGGTTCTAGCGCATCTTTACCACGAGCAATCAAGCTTAGCTTGCTCGAGTAAATACATACCGCAGTGCTGCGTAGTACCTGAGGCACTCTCGGAGGAAATACGGGACCTCAGCAGCTACGTCCGTGCCTCTGCGTCCTATTCTGCTGCCCATTCCCTCCCGCATCAAAAGTTTTGGGAACTCGTCGCAGTCGGGACTGCTCTCAAGTGATCAACTCAGACATGAAAAGCTTGCAGAACAGGAGGGGGCGGAGAGGCTTCACCAAGCCAATCACATTTCGACCACTCATACACGCTATCCTTAGAGCCCAGAAGAAGACTGGACCAACAATCTTGATACCGGCATACTTGGCAGGAAAACGTCCAGCAAATACAGTGCGTGACTGGTAGTCATCAAGCTCTATCACATGCACTGCTTCGTTTTCTGAATAATCCCAATAATGCCTAACCTGCCTACCAGAGAACAGCACCCGTCCAACCGCCTCCTGAACCTGTTGCTGCTGGCTCCCTGTCTTCTGAGACATGGCGGCCAAGCCAGAGCGTGTATGGTCGGTGATTCCGACTGTACTTCAGTAATGGTCACCGCTGCACCGCTGTCAAAGCCTTCTCGTACGCGGGAAGTCAGCCAATGGTCAGGGATGCCCGCATTTGAATCGATGTCAGGGCAATGTCGAGACCGCACTTGCGACCACAGAGCTCCGCTGCTCCGCAGCTCCGGGGAACAATGAGCAAGCACACCAAGCCTCCTGAGCCCCTTTTTGATTCAACCACAGCACCCTTTTCTCGGCGCACAGGATATCCTCATCTGCATCATCTGCATAGGAACGCAGATGATTCTATGAATCTAACATGGGTAAAAATTCATCGCATAAATGATATTGACGATAGAAGGGAACGACGTCAACGCAAGTTCTGGATCCTGTTGTCTGAATCATCGCATGAAAGCGGATACCTTGCCTGTTTCCGGATTAACTACAAGCCTTAGTATCATTGACCTACATGTCCCCCCTGGGGAAAAGCACGAGCTTCTTCTCAAATGGTGGGTAGGTCTCTTCTGCCTGCCCTCAGAGACAGTCATCGTAGTCAGTTCAGATGGTCTGTTGAGTACATGCTACAATGGGTCATTCCTCCTGGCTTCAAGGAGGCATCCGGAACCATCCATAGCCGCTGCAGCCGGCTGTCAATCTTGCATGAGGTGCACGACAGCAGCTCCAATGCCAACCTTCGTCGTCAGTCTCGTTCTGAACTTTACTTGCGCAACAGGAGACCACAGCTGCCGTCTTGATATTTGGCAAGTCGTGTCGATGGGAACGCGACCTCGGATCTTATCGACTCAACTGGACCTGGCTGCCCCTTCTCCAATCAAGGCCACTCATTCGCAGGATCCCAAACAAACTTGTCGCAGCTCCTCGTTGATCAGCCTCAAGAGGCTGGCTGCACTGACGCCTGATATGGATCTTCGCAGCTGAGACCACGGAGACAGAGAATTGAACCGCTTCGATAGCCTACAATTTACAGCATCCATGGGGCAGTAGGAGCAGGCAAAAAAGTAAAGTGCACGGATTGCGGCTCCGCCTGACTGGTCCGGAGTGATCAGACTGTCTCTTCAGAATCTGCAAGGGACGTAGTCCATGTTTCCAGATCGACGAAGACTGCCCAGGTGGGAATTGAGCCAATAAGTGAAATACCAATAGCGCTGATAGGAATCGAACCCATCTCCACCTATAAGGTACGACTGGCACACAGTGGGCTCAGCCACCAAGGTTTCAGCCTCCGACCTCTACCGAACTTGGCGCCCTCCTCATGAATATTCTCACAGCTCCGTCGTCATGATTTCCGGTCAGCGGACGCTCGGAAGTCTGAGCACCTCGCTTTTACTTGCCTCTTGGCTGTCGATCTGGTGAAGTCTAACTAGAATGCTCTGACCTCGTCGTCACTTCACGGCCAACTCTACGACCGCACATTGGCGTTGCAAGGCTCATGTTTCCAAAGCGGCCAAGGAATAGTTCCCCCTGCATGGCTTCCCCACGTCTGATCATTCACGGCAAAATATCCCCATAGTTGCGCCGCGACGCGCTCCTATCCAGATCTCTGCCGTCATCATGGGACATATCTAATCAACCTCCGGTCTCTTGCTCTTGACTGCTGGGCTTTCCTCGCGAGTAAATATCGTGGTTGCTCGGCAGCCTTCCTCGGAATTTCATCCGTCTTTCCTGCCTTTGTACTTTCAAGAAGAGGTACCCACTATGGCGTTGACCGTGAAGCAGCTCAATGCTGATGCATCATTTCTTTTGACATTCGAACCCATCGTGCCCGAGTGCATACCAGGTATTACTCCCCGGCCTTTTAGGATTCTCATGGATCCTTGGATCACTGGGCCTTCTACTATATTCCACTCGATACTCTCGACTACGACGCACAAGGAATCGCCATGCGTATGCTCATTGCAACACCTGCCCGAACCTGATATTGTCGTCGTCAGCCAGCGTAAGAGCGACCACTGCAACGAAGCCACACTTCGACAGTTACCGGCCAGTGGAACAAGGACGTCGATTTTGGCGGAACCAGCGGCGGCCAAGGTGATCCGGATTTGGAAGTATTTCGACAAGAACAAGGTCCACACGATACCGCGATGGGAGGACGAAACAACAGGGAAGCAGACCGTTATCCGAGTCAAGGTACCACCGTTCATACCTGGTGGGGAGCCAGGTGAGGTGTCGGTCGCTTTCATCCCTCAGCGGAGGGACTTCAAGGGTCTACACACCGCCATTGGCATTACATACCGCCCGCCTCCGACGTGGCCCAGGTTCTCGCACCTCATCACACCTCCGATGTCTCCAGCCCCACAGCTGAAAGGTCCTCAGCTCTCTCCGTCTTCCGGCCCCACGGTCGCCCGAAACAAGGCACCACCAGCATATATCAACCTGCCGACTCCGCCAGAGACACCCAGCACACAGTCTCTTCGATGCGTTCCGCCCGCCGCCTCCATTTCTCCACCAACGGACGTTCGAGACCGCGCCGTTTCTGTGATCTTTTCGCCCCACGGCATCTCCTATCGCTGTCTTCGCCAGTATGCGAGCTCGCACCTCGCCGCCGAGGGAGCTTTGCCCCTCACTGCACTTCTGCACTGCTTCGATACCGTTTCGAATCCGTGGTGGCTTGGTGGGAACATCTCCGCCGGGATGCCGGCCGGTCAGGAGACTGCATTAGCCCTGGGGGCCAAGGCTTGGGTCAGCACGCATGACGGCGACAAGGACGTGAGGGGCCTGGCGACGAGGATGTTGAAGACGAGAAAGTACGCCCGGAAGGATATTGCAAAACTCGTCAGTCCTTCGTCGCACAGCTACGACCGCGGCAGCAGATGCGATCGCGAGAACGACCACCAAGAAGATGGAAAGTGCACTGAAGTCCTCGTGCTCGGCATAGGAGAGGAAGTCGCCATGACGAGGGAGGGCGTGTGGAACGTGGAGCCAGGGGCTCGGCTGCTTTCACCCAGAAACCCTTCCCAGAGTGGTAAGGCGCAACGTGGGCGAGCAAAAGGACGGAACCTTTCTCCGGTCATTACCGGAGTGTGAGTTGGCTTTGAGATAATACCCCGGAGCGGCTTGCACGCTTCTCAGTATTTGGATATCTTTGATTTTGGATATCCTCCTTACGACTGAAGTGCTTCGAGAGACTTGAGGAGTGATATACCGCTTTTACGATTACAGTATGATAGAACGGCGCGGTTGAAAAAGACAAGTTCGATGGGGTTTTTCGAATTTGGCGTGGTGTTTGGGGCCTTCAGTATATATGCGGCCAAGACTCGACAGGCCCTGGTCGGCAGCGTGTATTTGGGTTTGGGCATCGGCTGTTTCACGGACATCTTTCATAATACAAGCTTCGGAAGACCGAGCAAGACCATTTCTTGCTTTACCGGGGGCTCTATATACTTTTAATATTCATAACATAATCCGAGAAACCTGGACTGATCTCCTTTTGCGTACTGAAATGCTTGAGACGTGTCATGGGCCAAGACCTAGTGCGAGCCACACACGGCCTCAAAGAATGAGCATTTCAACACATGGCAAGTTTTCCAGGTGATGCCATGTCCAGCCCCTGAAGTATGCTCTTGCCTCTTTTGGAGAGGGCACAAAGGACCGCTGCTAAGAGGCGACGTTCTGAAAAGTATAAAAGTGTGTTCTGGACATAGTATCAGTCGCCAACTGTTGAGGTCTCCAACATTCGCGATTGCGAAACAGAATATCGTGTCCAGCGGTTAATCATTCAGCTCTGAGTATGCTTGATCAAGAGAATGAAGCAGAAATCTAAGCCTATCGGGTCTCAATACTGCACAATTTTTGGAAAATGATGCAGATCACGGACAGAAGAAGTAAACAGATTTGCGCAAAGTCTCTGTAGGACAACTCACCTAATCTCTTGACGGATGACACTACAACTGAGACAGCAAACAGCAAGGCCAGCCAAGTCTCATAGGTCCCAGAAGACCACAGCATATGCTCAGCTGATTGAGACACCACCGCATTGCGGCCATCAAAGAGAAAAGGGAGAGACGAGAGTCACTAGTAAGAATCGGGTATCTGAAGGAGCTCAGCTGATACCTCTGGCTATTTATGTCGGTTGATGTTATCAAGTCGCAACATCGAGAAAGCCAGCGCGTCTGTCTCCACGAGACTGCTTTTCGTTATACTATTTCCTTTTTTTTGCAAAGTTCAGAACAGCTCAAGATTTAGTAGACGAAATGGAGATCTCGAGCACATAGTCTTTCCACAATTGTGCTATCATAGAAAGAAACTTGAACCGAAAGAGCAGATGGCGGTGCCAGTTCTTGGGCTCGACGTCGGCGCGGTCAGGTGGGCCAAATGGCTATGTGGCGAATAGGATGAGACGCAAAAGTGGACCCACAATTGCTGTACTGCAATTGCGGCTTATATACGCATCACGACAGGCTACATCTTGCCGAGCAGGTGTTTCAGAGTCCTCTGGCAATACAAATACGACGACCTTGACCTTGGAACAGAATTTTTCCTTCCGGCATGAGCGCTGCCTTCAGTACATTCAACGAGGAGCTCACACAGCTTCTTCGCGTATTCGTTGTCAGGGGCCGAAGGACCAGGTAAACCCCACCCCCCAAGGCTGCGATGATCGGCTTCTCGGGACGCCTATCCTCCTGTCTCTCCCGTTTGTCGTCGTCTCTCGAATACACAGGACGTGCAAAATCTCAGATGACGAAGCGAGAACTTTCGCGCTCGTTCAAAACGTTCTCATGGCCGCGATAAACGCTACCGAAGTGGAAATTCGAATACAGATTTGGATCCTCTCAAATCTTCCGAGAAGGTCCCATGCAGTTAACACATCGGGGCTGCTGACTGCAATGCATGAAAATGGTTTATGCTCTGTATAAAGCGTTCTTGGTTCTTATTTAACCCTTTATTGCTACAACCAACGCTGACTGATGATACTCTCCGTAGCTGAAGAGGTCATTGAACGCCGTCACGGGCTCTCATGCAAAGATCTCAAATGGTCCCGTTCCCAGAGAAAGAGAAGCTATAGAATCTCAGTTTTCTCGTTAGATAGCAGAGTATCTCGAGCCAAGACGTCGCGCCGAGACCCCGCGATGGGATCGAGTGACTTCTGTGTAGTGTGCCATGTTTCGGCCTGATGAATCGTGAGTGCCATACCGCTCGCCTTTGTCGATGCGATTTCGTCAGCATCTCTGGAAGCTTGAAAGACACATCGTTTCTGACTATGTTCTCTTCTAGAGTTTCGTAGGTATTACACTAGAAAACCCAATACATTATCTGCGGCTGAATGTCAGATGGTGTTTGGGATGGAGCCGATGTCCCTGGCTGTGTGGAAGACGTCGTGGTGGTAAGTAAGGTCCGTAACATTTTCAAGCGCACGTCGCCCTTAGAGCCTTTACCCATATAGCGTCATCCGGTTCCAAGTGGTCTACTCATGGCATCTTGTGTTATATACTTACCGCATCGAACCACGATACAGCGGCCTATCAGTCCCACATCACGCCGTTGCCGTTTGGAACAAAGGACTCTTTAGATTTTCCATGGAAATTATACTAAATAACACAGGAATCCCTCAATCTTGAATTCTTATTCCTCAGCACCAAATTCAAATCTCTATTCTATAGTTTAGATAATGTTGTTGTCTGTGTTGGGGCTGTTCAAATGCGACGATGTCTCCAACGGAGTTGTGTTAATGCGTCTTCCCTGTTAGCAGAAGCGACGAGTATCCGCCATCTTGTCCGTCTCTGTTCTTCATCGCTTGTTTATTGCAGCCGAAGGCTTTCAGAAACATTAAGCGAAGTCAGCGGCTGAAAATGAATCATCTGTTTCGCCGGACGGAGCACGACGCCCTTCAAAAGTCTAACGGTCACTCTTTCGGACGAAAATTAAAAAAAAGCTTAGTTTGCTGCAAATTAGCCTACAAACTTATTGTCAAGTGTAAAGCTTTTTCTTAGGGACAATAATGAGAGAATATGAGATGCGGCCTTCTCACCTCTTTCCTCGCTCATGATACCTGCTGATGTGTTGGCTGAGCTCTCTCGTTTGAAGCCAGCGCCTTAGGTGCCCGATCGTCTATACCATGCCTGCACTCTCTCTGCGACTCTTGACTAAGAAGGCCGGGTTTTTGCGCGGAATCCAGAACGAAGGTACTGCGACACACCCGTCCATGTGCGTACGACTTCTTCTCCCAAAAAAGAGAGAATCTCGAATAAGTCTGGTTTAGAAACGTCATGCCGGTTCACTTGAACAATGAGACGTTCGGCATGAATCTGTGTATAGATATCCGCGAGGCATCTTGACACCAGCCTCGATACGGTGCACGACTACTAACGTACTAGTACCCTCAACGTCCAACAACATTATTATTCATGTCAATGCGAAATACATCGTGATATAAATACATCGATACCAAATTAAGAGCAAGTCCCTGACAAGAATGCTTTGGAATGATTAACCTTGCATTTAGTCGGAAAGTCTCTGATAACTTCGCCAGGATTCACGATGAAGCAAACCGAAAATCTTAGCTCACGCTTTGCCCCCAAATGGAACCATCGCTCAATGTCCCCCTCCTTGTCCACGACATATCCGCTGCAAGGTACATACACAGAAGATACATGGGCCCTCCTAGAAAGCTGGAGATGCGTCCTGGCCGTGCCAGTCAAGTTTCCCAGACCTCTCTCTTGGTGAAGCCTTCGTCTAAGCCGAAACGAGACGAATTCAAATTACGATGTTGACGCAGCCCTGGTGGGCACTTGCACGTCCGCTGCTGGCAACCGGTGAACTCTCTCAAAGACATAGGAGAAGGAGAAAAGACTCCATGACTGTTCTAACGTCAGATCACTCCTCCTTCTTTGGTTCTTGATGTAAAGGTTTCCATGGCAAACAATACCCCCATCTCTTGACCAGGAGAGCCCCATCGACGACCACCTCCCCGGCTCAGGTCTTAGACACCTAAAACATCCACGGTCGTCCCCTCTTACGTTCTTGCGCATTCATGAGAAATATCCAGGAGATGAGTAGCCACCCTAGCGCTCAAGATGTCACATAGCTTTCCTGAGTCCCGTTGACATTGATGATGAGCCTTGACGCGGGTGGAGGCGATTCCTCAACACCTCCAGTGATATCGAGCTATTGGTCGTCGTGGTTACAGGAACGAAATTGCCTCACTCATGTCCTCTCAAATGCTCACTGTAGACGTCACAACCACTCGTTCCAAAGGGAACTAGACATTTGCAGAGAAGTCGGTCATTTCACCTGCAAACCCCCCTCCACCCCAACCTCGAGTCTCGACAATCCCAGCGTCGCCCTCTTGCCCCGCCCAAGTCAGACCCGGAAACATATAAAACATCAAAGACGTACTCATCTCACAAGAAGATGAAGAAGCAAAGACAGATGATAATGGCGAATGCATTCAGTATCTCGCTGTTATTGACTCTCCCATATGGTCAATCCTCCATTGCTTGTGTGTGTATGTGTGTGTGGTTCGATTGTTTGAGCGCGGCATTGACTCTTGCAGGCAGACTGGCTTGAACAATCCAACAACGGAACGACGGCCCAAGCTTGGCGCAGTATTTTGCCGGATGACATTTCCCGACTTCATCCGGCTGTTCTACGGGAGATTCTATCGCGCTTAAATTTGGCATTGAACGAACGCCCCAAGTTATCCAAGAAATAGTGCCTGTGGAAGCTTTCAACTTGCTGAACAGAACAGCTGCAACGTTATATACGGTCCGAATTGCGTACGATCGACTGAATACTTCATTTAGAGAGACTGTCTTGGCCCAAATCGTCCAGTTCCCAATGACTTCGAAATTGAAGAGCAGCAAAAAAGGCCAGACACTGAGTAGTTCATCGCAAGAAAAGAGAAAACACAAAAGGACGCAATTTGGTTAAAAATGTCTTTTGATTTCATGATTTTCGTAGTCATCTACTCTACTCTTGTCTGTTCTTGAACAGGCTTTTTGCGTGGTGCCTGCACTCCCCATTCCAATAAGCTCCGACTCTTACTCAAAAACGCTCAGCCGGGGCCACTTCCAGAAACACGCTTTCTGACGGTATCCTATGATCAAATCTGACATATCGCTTTTCGCAATGCTACAAGCACTTCATGCGCCAGGATCTATATTTTTATTGGCGCCAAGACCCTCACACACTCTTCGTATCGAAGCAGAACGAGGGGCTCATGTTCGTGGTCTTGCGCTGGGCTTTTGCGGCCCAGGATAATACGTTGAACCTTGGGCGGATTAGTTTGGTAGTCTTCCCCCAGCGAGAGTGCTATTTCGGCGGACTTTGAGAGTCTTGCAACGGCGACGGAACACCCAGGTTCGGCGTCTGTCCTCTCAGCGCCGTGGTTGCAGGCGCGCTAGCCGGTGACCCACGCCTCGAGGCGTTGCGGGCTGCAACGTATCTCGACGCTTCAAGGCGTCTCTCCTCAAAAAGCCGGCTGCGTTCGCGTTCTTTTTCAATGTTTTCTTTTCTCTCTTCGTAATCCTTATTCGCTTCGTCCATCCTCGCAAGCCGCTGCTTTGCGTGCCTGGCGTTCTTCTCCGCCCTCGCACAGGCATCGTCGATTTTGCGCGCTGTCGCTGAGGGGACAATTTGAAGCGGCCTATCTGCAGGGCGAGTCTTGGCAGAATCGCCCCAGAAGCAGCGAAAGGTAACCTTGGTCTGGCTTGTATCGGTGGGGGTTCCCCATACCACAATCTGGTCGCCGTCGTAGATGGGGATCCAGTTGCGTGACGCACTAAGCGGATTCTTGCAGTCGTGAGATGGCAACTTGTGTTGGTTGAGCAGAACCCCGTTGGTCGCCTTGGTTGAAAGGTAGAAGGCGTAACCTTCGCCATTCTCATCCTTTTCCCAAGGCGACGTTTTGCGCCACTTGTTGGAATCAAAGCCTTCCTTCCACAGCATGAGCTTTGCTGCATATTTTGGCACCTTGATCTCCGTCTTTGGACTGTACACCGCCGTGTTCTCTGGCCCTCTGCCCCAAGACATGACCAATCCAGTTACCGGCACTGAGATTCCAGTAACCACCGATTCAGGGGATGATTCCAAAGCTGCGATTGCGCGTTTTGGTCTCTCGTCCTGATGCACAGGAACTATTCTGTTCTGTGTTTCCGGCGGCAACGTGTCTGGCAGGGAGTCTTCTTCGGGCGGAGGGGCTGTTGCTGGAATATCCCACTCAGTTGCATCAAGAGGTCTGCTATCGTCCCGCTTCAACATGGTCTTGGTGTCGATGATGGTTGAAGGCTCGTTGACGTGCATCGAAGGCACGCCGTCGCTCGGTGGGAAATATTTGAACGCCAGCTCCCACAAAGGAGACTTGCCGGGTTCGAAAGCCTCGTTGCGTGAGCGCGCTGCCTGCTGGAACATATCGTACTGCAGCTGCGTCATCTCAGGGTATCGTAGGTGCCACGTTGTCAAGTCACCGCCCCAGAAGCAGCTCTTGTGGACAGGCTTATCGATCTGACGTCCGGATTCGAGTCTTTGTATCTGTGGCACGGAAACAAGGAGCTTGTACTCCTCCATTTCCTTTTCCGCCAAAGAATCGAGGTTGCCCTCCGACTTGAGGCGCTTGAAGGTCGGCTTTTCCCTCGGCCTAGGCTCGAACTCGTCGCTTGTGTCGACAGAAGGTGGTTTTCGTTTGAAAGTGCCGTTAGCATGTGAAATAGCCGCAGACTTCATATGGAAATCCGCCTCTGTGGCACCGAGGCTCTGCGACGCAACGTTCTGCACCAAGCTATGGAGCTGGTCCTCGGACTGGCCATTAAGAGCAGATTCGGAAAGTCGCGCTCCGCTGGCTGGGCGTTGGATGATTGTCGACGCATCTTCCGATTCGTAGCTGTCACGAATTTCCGTCCCACAGCTTTCGTTGCCCAACACGTCCGAGTCGCCGAGGTTCAGTCTGTCTTCCGGTATAACACCAGAGCTCCCGACGGCCGAGACATTGACCTCTCCAAATAGTCTCTGTCCTGCAGGGCCAGGGTGCCCGAAAGTGCCGTTCTCGATTTCTGAATCTTCCTCGATGAAATCGTCAGCAATATCATCGATGTCGTCGTCGACAACATCTTCAAATGGCGGCATGGTTTCAGCAAGCGTCCTTGATTGTCCGTCCTGCAAGCTGAGTTGCGAGGCGTTTATCTGCAGCTCTTCCTCCTCGTCCGTAACTTCGTCGAATGACTGTACAGGAATTGGCTCTACGAAGCTTGGCTCCGACTTCACTCTATAAGCACCAAGCCAAGAATGTGACTGCAAGGCCTTGACCGTCGCACGAGATTCGGGTCTCTTCTCCAACATAAGGCGCAAAAACTCGATACCCTCTTGAGAAGCGTTTGCCTCCGCCAATGGCCTCGTGTTAAGAGGTTTCGTCATAATGGTGTTGAGTAGTTCCGAGTAGCTCGCTCCATTACGAACGGGATACGGCGGGCTGCCTGTGAGAGCGTAGAAAAGAACACCGCCGAGCGACCACACATCAACAGCATGGTCGTATCGTTGACCGGCCGCAGCGCGCTTGACTCTATTACGAGGATGCCGCCGGCCTTGGTCATCGTACTCAGCGTACTCTGAGTACACCTCCGGTGCGCAGTAGAGCAATGTGCCGCAGAAGGTTCGAAGAAAGGTCTCGTTATTGTCTACCATCTTCGATAGACCAAAGTCCGTAAGCTTCACATCAAACGGACCGAGTGATTGAATGAGTATGTTGTCTGGTTTAATGTCGCGGTGGGTAATGTTGTTCTCGTGCAAATGAGCCATGGCACTCAGAAGCTGTGATGCCATCTGCTTGACCGATTTCTCTTGCAGCGGTCCTCTATTGCTGATGAGTTTCCCTAGGTCACCACCGCCGACGAATTCCATGATGATGATTAGCAGGCGGTTGTCCCAGTCAAAATGCTCAATGTAGCGCACAATGTTGGGCTTGAGAGGTCAGCAGTCTTCCAGTGTGTGACAGGGGTTAGAGAGCAGCTTACGTGTTGCAGTCTCTGCATAATCCTCATCTCGTTTTCCACCTTTTGATCCAAGACGCCGTTCTTGATGAATCGCCGCTTCTCAAGCTCTTTGGCGGCGTATGGGTTGCCGTCAAACTTGGAGGTAACCTTATATACCACGGCGAATGCACCTTTGCCAATTTGCCCTACGCGATTGTACTTGCCAGATCCATCCCACTCCCTCGGAAAACGATCGTTGTTGTCTTGTGTCCTGCCGGCAGGCAGCGCAATCCTCCGCGGCGGTGCGTTGGGTGGTCTCCTAGGCGCATTACTGAAGAGATCGACGTGGCCGCCCGGGCCCGGCGTGATGGTCTCGGCTTGCTTATTACGCAAATTATCCAACTTCGTCCAGTATTCCTCCAACTTTGCGACGTATGCCCGGTCGTACTCGCCGTCTCTCTTCGGTATCCTGACCAAGAACTCCAGGTCGCGCTCTTCGGCATGCATGAGCACCTTGATCCGCGAGCCGTGACTAAGAACTCGCCTGATATCGCATTTGTCGTTGGGAGGTTTAGACTTGGCGCGCAGGAGCGTACCGTCGACAAAGGTGCCGTTGGTAGAGGAGTCCTCGAGCATGACGACGCCGTACTTGTTGACGTATATGCGGAAATGAACGTTGCTCAGGCGCTTGTGAGGGTCGTTAGCGAAGCAGATGTCGCACCTTGCGACGTTGCGTCCGAACTGGAAGCCCTGGAGGGGGTCCTTGGTCTGCGCCGACAGCCTCAGAATAATCACGTAGTCGCTATGCGGAGGCGTGAGAGCGAACTTGTCGGCCCTATCCTCCTGTTCATAGTCCGGCTCCACGGCGTCTGCCTGGTCCCTACCGACGACATGTTGCGAGTGGTCTCGGGCGATCCGGCTGACTTCGCGGCGGGCGTAGTCGGACTGTGGGTGGAGTAGGCAGATGATTTCGGAAATGTCCTCGTCTGAGAAGCCCGAGTTCTGCCCGCCTATGCGCCGGGGGTCGATGACATTCTGGGTAGCTGATGGCAGACATGGGTTAGCCTGAGGTTCGTCGTCGCCACGGAAGAAGGGAGCATCATCGACGAGGAGCGATGGCGGGCACGCGTACCTTGGGTGGGTTGCGACCCATCACCCTCCATTGGGACAGCTCTGACTTTCCAAGAAAAGGATCTCGTGAAGGTCGTCTATGCTACCGTCGCGATCGCGAACCGCACAAGCTTGTGGAAGTAAGGATTCGAGCGAGACCTGTGCGAGAAAGATTGGCGGCCGGACGAGAGTAGCTGATGATGCATCTATTACTGCAGTGTACTAAAGAGAAAGAAAAGAAAACCCTCCACCCAGATAAAGTGGTGGCGGTCGTGCGAAGTGTCGATGGGAGTGACGTGCGCATGAAAAAAAGACCTGGGGATGGATGTTTGCTTTTTCTCGACAGGCTTCAGCGGGAAAACGTGGAACGTCGCTCTCTAGTGTCGTCGGTCGGGTCGCCTCGTTTCTCGATGTTCGGTGGGGGGGAGTCGTCGTTGCCTTCGTTCGCCCAGGATTTCAAAGATTGGCGGCAGCAGCAGCGTTCGTCGATAGGGAGCGCAGGCGAGCGCGAGAGTGTTGGTCGCGCGGCGCGGAAGGTCGAGTTGAGAGCAACCAAAGCTCAGAGATTGACGACAGATGGATGAGGGGGCAGTTTGGCAGCCGTCACCCAGCAACGTCGTTAACCGTTTCTTTATGAATCAAGAATCACTAAACCCCCAGAAAGGGACGTCATGCCAGCAAACAGGCGCGCGGACACGAGAAACAAAAAGCCGGCAGGTGACGGCGATACAACATTCACACACAAAATAAACACGGGCGTCAAATTGACGCGATTTCTCTTTCGCGGTCGACGTGATGCGTGTGTGAACCAACAAAACATCAGATGACGGAAGGGGGACGCGATAGCCCGGAAGGGTGGGCGGGCGGCCGAGGAGTGGACTCGGCCTCGAGAACGAATGTCTCTTTTTTCGCGGTTGCGACGAGACACTGGCTGGCAGCCCGCGTCCCAAAGTGCCCACGAGGCAGCCCCGGAGCGCCCACACTGCACCTGCGGCCTCCCAGATCCTGCCTGTCCAGCCATCCAGTCGATGCAGAGAGTGAATCCCAGGTCTATGGAGGACTGCCCCTGTTTATGCAGCCAGCAAAACTGCGCTGAACTGGGAATGCCATAGAGAGTGGAGGCAATAAGTCGGTTGTCTAGTAGCCAGTTGGTGACAAGCCTGCCAGTCAAACGTGCACCAATCGTTCTAAGCGAATTCCCCGGCACGTCGCCAAGCCCTGCCAGCCAGCCATTTGATGGCAAAAGAAAACGGAAAAAGAGGGAAAAAGAAAAAAAAAAGGGTCAAAGGTCCTCGTCCACCTACCTCATAAAAACCAGAAACCAGGGCACGAGCTTGACGAGCTCATGGACGGTACAGAGTAGCAGGGGGTGACCCGTCAAGGTTCCCACCGCTTTGCCTTACATTAATTAAGTGGGCGGCGGCAGCTCTTCCAGGCTGGTGCCCCCCAGGCCACCCGCTCTCCCTTGACCTGGTTGAACATGTTAAGACATGCTTTTGTGGTATTTAAGGGGAAGATAGTCATTGCCGAAGAAGACAGCGATCTGTCCGTGCCAGAGCTCGGTCTCTTATAATAGCAATAGGTGCCACTTCGAGCTAATATCGCAGCAGTCACAGTTAGTCAGCATTCTTAGCCAGCGCAATTATGTTTTTCAATGCATTCTCGTCATTTGTATCCGGCCGTCTACCAATCGTGATGCCACTATCGGCCATGCTACTGTGCTCTGATTCTACTCATGCGACGAAAGAAAATCCCAGATGCTCATCCAGTCAGTCTCTCTAGAAACCAATGCTTTCGCCAACTTTCCTGGCGTCCATGTTCCTTCCTAAACGCCTTCTGCAGGACTATTCCGCTATAATAATGCAATATTTTTTTTTTCTTTTGGGAGGAAAAGGGGGAGGTGGGGGGCCGCCCAGACATCTAGTAGTGGCTTTTGATGCCGTCTCTGTGCTTCGATGCAATCTCCAACATTGACTTTCCTCCATCTCCAGAGAACTTGCTTACAAAGCGTGGCCCTGATACGATTGCTGATAAGGTCTGGCGCCTTGCTGATGCCCCGGTGAATACGACCCTTGGAGCGTACCTTGAGGCATACCCTGGGGCATGAATCGTGGGTCCATCATCTGAGGGCCAGGCGATTGACGACCCTGCCTCATAGCCATCTGGTTGGCCATCGGATTAGTATATGGACCTTCCTGGCCATAGCCGCCTTGTGAGAAGCCATTTGCTTGTGTATAACCGCCGTGCTGGCTGAACCCGAAATTATGAACGGGAGCACCGTAACTGGGAGGTTGTCCACGGGGCGGCCCTATCTGTCCCATCTGTCCAATCTGACCCCGAGACATGTTGCTCTGAGCGTACATGCCCTGCGGAGACATCGGAGCCATGAGTTGCTGCTGCTGAGCAAACAGCTGCTGTTGATAAGCCGCCTGTTGCTGCTGTTGCTGCTGTCTCTGAATTTGCTGCTGATAAGCCATAGCTTGCTGTTGTTGCCTCTGGTTGATGGCCTGCTGCAATGCCTGTGTGTTCATTCCCTGCTTTGCTTGCAGTCTCTCGCGCTCGCGGGCTTGAATAGCCCCCACAAGACCGGCGCCTTGGCCCTGATTGCCGTTTCGGTTGCCAGCCATGCTGATGAGCGGCGAACCCGTCATGCGGGCCACGTGCTCCTGCTCGCGAGCCGATAGGTGAGATGAAACCTCTGCAGAACTCGACATGTCGAGGACTGCATTTGCTCCTCGAGAGCCAGGACGTTGCAGAAGATCCGCCGAGCTGCTGCGCGAGTGACGAGTCAACGCCTCCGTGGATGTGTTTCTTGTCATCGAGGGGGTGGGTGTCATCGACCGCATGGTGAGGATGTTGCCAGATGGAGTCCGACCATGAGCGTACATCGGAGTCGTGGCCTGCGCAGCACGTTGCTGGACAAATTGCTCAGCACTGATTCCTGGACCGCCCCCGATAGCAGCAGCACCCGGTTGCCAAGCAACTTTCCTGACCGTGTCTTCAGATTCCTGTCGGTTGTGTCCACCGTCATAGGGAGGGGACTTGAGACCCGGCGAGAAGGGTCTTTGGGGCCCTGGAATGCCCTGTGGGTTCAGAGGGGTCGGGGTCTTGTTTTGGGCGGGCTGATTGGCGCCGTAGTTGAGCGTGGGACCAAAGTTTACCTCGGGAATGTTGAAGTTGTCTGTGCTCGAATTCGGGGATTCTGCACCGCCCACCGTCTTCAAAACACCTGCACGAGGCCGCTCGATTGACTTTTGAGAATGTTGGGTCTCGCTCGATTTGCGACTGGCGTAGTCAGGGCTGGCGGTCGACGCCCCATCGTCGTAGTAGCTGCCTTCGCTCTGCTGCGTCGGCATTCTGCGGAGCTGTTGCTCTGGCACTGGGGTTCGGCGAGGACTCTCGCGAGCGTGGATCTGCGAGAAAGCCGCCTGGTCGATGATATTGTTTCCCCAGCTGCCTTCGCTGGATGCGGAAATCGGGGTTTCCTGAGGGCTTCTCAGACTGTCGGAACGAGTCGGGAGCGGCTTGCGCTGGATCACATTCGCGGTGTTGAGCTCGGGAAGAGGCAGACCACGGCCGATACGAGGGTCTCGATGTTGAGGCGGGGGAGGACCCATCTGTTGGTCCACGCCTCGGTTCCTCATCTCCGGGGTCGGGATGCGGCCAGGACCACCAACGGGCGGAGTTCTCGTTCCCTCTGGACGGGAAAAGTTGGGCTGTGGACGTCCTTGAGGAAAGCCGGCAACTCGATCCTCGACTGGGCTCCGCATCTCTTCCATGCTTCTCATCTGCTGAGAGCCTCTCATATCCTGTGGAGGCCTTGCATCGTAAGGGGGGAACTGAGGCTGCTGGCCTTCGACAGGGCTTTTCCTCTGCTGGGGAGGGCGAACATCTTGCGGGGCGCGAGGGTCAGGGGGCAGAGGACCGCGAGGGTGAGGGCTGGGGGGGCCAAACGGATGCTGGGCAAGAGGGGATCGCGAACGCTTCTGGTTCATGGGTGGGATGGGAGGCGGCAACGAACCCGATGGAGGAGGGGTATTATGGGTTATAGCTTCACCAGCGAATATGTTGTCAGCAGTGCCTCCATCAGCATTAACGGCATGAGATTGTACCGATGGATTATGTCCCGCTGCATCCTCTGCACTTCTCCCGAAAGAACTCTCTGAAATGTCATCCGGGGGGGTAGCAAATCCTCCAGCCTTGGCCAATTGGGAAAGGGTGGTGTTCGACAAGCGACTGGTGGCCCTGCGAAGATCAGGTGAGTGGTACGGCTTGCCAGCAGGCTTGGACTGAGGTCCATAGTTGAAGGCAGGCGGCGCAGCAACTGGCTCTGGCGACTCCATGTTGCGAGCAGCATTTTCAAGATCCCTCACAGGAGTGCTGCGGGCAGTGTCATCATCAGAGCTTTGAGTGCCAGACCGCAAAATCCCCTTGACAGGGGTAGGGCCGCGTGCGGGTGAGTTGTTGTAAGAATTGCTGCTAGGGCTGTCGTAGCCTTTGTCCTCATTGCGAAGATGTGGTGCATGGCCCAAAAGATGAGGGTCTGAAGAATTGCGTGCATGGTTTGCCTTGGTGAAACCAGCAAGGCCAGCAAGGGCAGGCGGTGGTCGTGAAGTGGTGACAGGCGCGGTTTCTGTACTGTTGGGTGCGCCCAGAGACATGGATCGAGATGAGCGGTTTGAGATTGCATCATCAGCAAAGCCGACTCTAGGCTTGACAGGAATCGGGCTAGAAGAGCCATTGCCAAAGCTGAGGCGGCTGCTCTTCTTGCTGCCACTTCTTTGGCGCGTGGTTGCCGCATCATCCACTGCATTCATTCGCTTACCGGTCAGCTCCTTGAGCCTCTTTCTCCATTCACGCTCTGACCAGCCTGAGCTCCCTTCTGTAAGGATCAGCCGGGAAACATCCAGAATCTCGAGGTAGCCGTATCGACGGTGCTTCGGCATGGCGAACATGAGAGACCGCGGGTCCAGCACGCTTGCGACAAGTCTGCCAGGGCGACCGTAGAGGGCGAACGTGTCCCACGTCGGGAAGAGGAATCGCAACAACATCTCGAAGCCGCTCACTGCAGGGTGGGTTTCGGGCATGATAAACACGAATCCCTCGGTAGACGATGGCGGCTCGGAGTGAATGGTGATATCGCCCTCGACCTTCAGCAACGTAGATGCGTCGATCAAAGACTTGGCCTGGGGGTAAATGGCGTACGATGAGTAAGCGTCGGAAATGGTCGCGATCGGGCGAGCCTTCTTCTGCTTCTTGCCGTCCTTCTTCGTATCGTAGAACTTGATGTTGCCCTTGAGGACCGGGGTGGAGCGATCGTAGGGCGACTTCTTGCGCATCTCCTTCTGTGCCTTCTGGTACTCCTTCTCGTCGGGTGGAGAGATGACACACCAGCATCTCCGCCAGGGCACTCCAGCGCCGAATCGCACACGCACCCACTCCTCCGTCTTGAATCTGGATCTATCCATGATCAGGTTGATGTTGTTGAGCGACTTGCCCTTGCCTGCAATTAGCGCGCCGGTGTAGGCCTCTTGCAGGGTCGAGTGCTCGAAGATGGCTAATCTGATGCCGGCGGTCCATTGGATTAATGAGTGATGGGAGTTGAAGTGCAGGAGGTATCGGTTCCTGCCGGCAGTCGAGATGCTGAGAATATTCTGCAGCGGCTGTTCGTCATTCGATCGTGTTGGCAGGGATTCGATCTGCTCGCCGAGGGACGATGAAATTAGCACTCGGTCCCCCACTGTCGCATCTCCCAACTGGCATGCCGGGGTCTGGGCACGATCCCCTCCAAAAGTCCGGCGATCGTTGGTCATCACGAGGGAGCGAGCGACTCACCATCTTAATCGAAGCGTCCGTCAGATTAATGAACTTGGGGAGGACTTCACCGTCCTCGCCGGCGGCGTCCAACTCTGCAGCGTCCCATAGCGATAGGACAGTGCCGACCAGCTGCGCAAAGCACTCAGTCCAGGTTCGGTCCGCGTTGGGCTTGCCCTCTGTGATCCCATGTCAGAAATTCGTCCGAAGTGCCGCGCGTCGCTCTTCCGCCGCAGCTGTCACTGCAGAGCCGAGCGAAAGGTAAACAGGAAAAGAAGGAAAAAAAAAAAAAAAAAAAAAAAACATCGAAATAGGTCGCAAACTCATAATCAAAACAAAATACGTACGGGTATTTTGGTCGTCCAGCTTCAAAAAGTAGCCCTCCTGATACAGCTTATTTGCATGACTGTTCAAAAAAGTGAAGATGGGCTGCAGCTCGGGAATGGTATCTTCGTTGATGTCCATGAGGGGCGGCTGGTATGGGATTACCATCGAAAGTGGGCGGGAGGAGCTGCGTTGACGGCCTCGGGGACTATTCAAGGGCGAGTCGTTCACAGAAGAAGCGTTGGCGGGAGATGACGCATATTCATGCGGCGGAGGCGAGGGCGAAGGAGGCGTGGCGGGACGCTGTGTGAAACTGGCGGGTGGTTCAGGAAAAGATTCTGTCTTTGGTTGCGATAAAGATTGCGAGTGTGAGTGTGAGTATGTTGTTGGCTTGTACGGAGGAAAAGGCGTCGTCGAGTCGTCGGGAGGCGATGAATTTGGAGTTGGTTGGTTCCTGCTGGCGTCCCTTGGTGTGCCAGAAGCCGAAAAATGGGACATGAAGGACAGGACTGTGCCCACCGAAGTAGACTTTGTCAGCATAATGTGCGCCTCACGAACAACAACAGCAACACCGCTGGCCGGCAAAAAGTAATATTGTCGCCTGACGCCCAAGTAACTGGCCAGGACCGCCAGACGGGGATCCGATGTGAGGGGGTCTCTGCGAGGGAAGGAGCTGCTGGGGCCGCTCGGCACACCTTAGGAAGGAGGGGGGGGCGGCTACTGCTGGGTGCTTTGGCGGTGATTGGGGGACTAACGATGGTGGTGACGGAGTAGGGATGCACGATGGAGAGTAAATGGGTAAGACGGGACGGGATAGGCAGGGCAGGGCAGGGTCAGGTATGATAGGATGAGGATAGTGAGTGTGCAACGAGGATGTCTATGATCCAAGACCAGCTGAGCCGAGCTGACGAAGGACGAAGTGAACCACAGACTTCCCAGGGAAGAAAGAAAAAAAGGGACCGGGTCAGGGTGTTATTAGATATTAGAAGTGTGTATGCGCATGCGCATGCATATGCGTTTGCGCACGAGCGAAGTGAAGCACGCCAGCCCAGTGGACGGGATATTATGACGACGGAGAACTGGGAAGACGGCAATGCACGCTCAGATAGACATGCGCGCCAGCAACGGGAAGCACGCAGCCTCTGACGATAAGCCCGGCGCGCAAGTTGCGTGAGGTGCGAGACAAGCGGAAGGCGGAAGGCCAGCCCAGGTGTGCTAGACACAAGAGACAGACCGGTGATGCAAGACAAGGGAAAAACACTTCGGGCTGGGAATGTGGTGTATGTGGGAGTACGAACCTCGATTGCGACCCATCTTTGCGGTACTGGTATGTCCCTACCTTACGCAGCGATGGATGTCCGTGTACGTGTCTCTTTTCTGCCAAGCCAGCAATCATGCAAACAAATTACTGAGAGACAAGTGAACCCGTCTTGGGAGTTCGTGTTCAAGACGAGAACGCGGCGAGAACGAGACGACCGTCTTCCGAGGCCTTGGGCCGATTCGAGTAGTTTAGGTCAGGAATGAGATATGGAGAATCCAATATGCGACGACTGGGGACGGCGACCTTCGAGATGGTAGGGCGACGCCTAGGGGGATGGACATGGACCGCAGACCGTGAACGTGGGTTCTTCTTTTCTTTCTTTGCGTCGTGGACTCGTAGACCTACAAGTTAAATTGTCGTGCGATAACTGTAGCACTTTACCCGACTCGGCGTGAGGTGGTGAGAAATAAGGTAGGAGCACCAAGCGGCAGCGTCGGCGCGTACAAGGTTTTCTGCTTTTTGATGTCGTGAACGAAAACGAATTAAGGGCCGTCTCGGGCGAAACGAGAGCGATATTAGACCTCGGACATCGAGTAATTTAAGCCGACAACGCACGCAGATGGGTGCAGCGATGGGTGGCGGGTGAGGTAAGGGGACGACGGACAATCAATGACGGGGTGCTTGCTTGCTGGTGGTGGTATACGGACAGGCGGATAAGGTTGACGAGGCACATTGGGTATTAAGGTAGAGTAGGTAAGGTAAGGTAGAGAAGCGTCAGCTATCGAACCAGAGCAAGGAGCAGGGGGGAACAGAGAAGAAAGAGGAAGAAGTAGAAGTAGAAGAAGAAGAAGGCCCTCCAGCGATGATGCACGGGAATCCGTATGAGGTCGTGTTCAAAAGACGAGGTGTAAGCAGGAGTATTATGCAACAGGAATTACCAGCAGAAGTAGCAGCAACAATGCCTGCCTTTCTTTACCCTCAACCTGAGGTGACCGTTCCGACATGACCTGGCCTGGCATGGCCCTGCCTTGCCTCGTCAGTACCGAGCAGAACCAGAAGCAGCACTGAGAAGCGGGCTGCGGTTGGCAGGTATCCGTGGTCGCAAGACCACGTACACCCAATAGACGAGTGGCTCGATCAGAACCGATCAGAAGGGGTGGAGGGTCGCTCGCGGGGCAGTGAAGGTACAGAGTACGGCACAGACAGTGTCCGGGGCGTGAGTGCTGAATGCTGAGGCTACCCTGGCCAGCGCAGGATGCAAACAAGGCGGCCCCCGGAACTAGAGCCGACGACGTAATGGCGTTATGCGGAGCGTTCTTGACCTTTTTCGCGACACGCGGGTTCGGGTTGTTAGTGTATGCGGGCTGGAGCTCCTACACAGAACTCAGTCCAACTAGAAGGGGGGGGGAAACAGAGACCTGGGCAGTAGCCACGATGATGATGTTGATGATTTTGCGACTCGGTGTTGGCGGGCTGCTAGTGTCCCGACAAGCGCGGGACTAAATTAAAACGGAAAGATAGCTCTCTTTCGATTTTCGATGGTCTTCAACCACCTGGTTTTCCCGGTTTGTCGTCGGAATGCACTTTTGGCGCGTTTAGATGCCCCTTTGCTACCGGTCCTAATTAAGTCACTGACATGGTGTAGGCGATAGGAACACCGATTTGTGTCTCTCGACATAGAAAACCCTGTCCGTGTGAGCTGTTCCCGACCACACACACCGTACTTTTCTTTTCTCCACCTTTCAAAGCTACAAGGGAATGGAGACTCTCTCATGCCGCAGCAACATTCACTGCTCCATTGAGGAAAGAGAAAGCGGGGGGAATCAAACCCACCAAAAGCCCGTCCACCGACGATGTGTCGACAATGAGGCAAAATGGCTTACGGATACCCGACCTTGCCTTGCCCTGCCTTGACTTGCGGAAGAGCCGGACGATGCAGCATGCAGCGCGTCAAGGTTCATACATGGCTGCCAAGACGACCCAGCTCG
Source organism: Colletotrichum sansevieriae (assembly GCA_026260285.1). NCBI lineage: Eukaryota > Fungi > Ascomycota > Sordariomycetes > Glomerellales > Glomerellaceae > Colletotrichum > Colletotrichum sansevieriae. The sequence continues at coordinate 183,386 of JAOQIF010000016.1, read as the reverse complement.
GTCTCTGCGGACTTGGTCTGGATGCGTTTATCCTCCCGACTGCCAGCCATTCTTGCTCTTCCTTCTGTTTCCACCGTTATGTTTCATCCAGAAGGAATCTACCTCAAGGGCCGGGCGATGAAGACTGAGTGCGCACCTCTCGTGCCGGCGAAGAACGGGGGTCCCGTATGATGGAAACGCCGTGCTAGAAGAACGAATGCCGCCGAGCAACTCGACAACTCTCTCCAAGTCTGGCGATATCTTACACAAAATTGACTGGCAGCTGCAGCTGAGCTAGCTATTCTCTAGTGTTAGATAGGTTGTTCGCAAGAGCTACACGCAACTGGGTACCTCTTCTCGTCCCTCTAAGCCAAGTAGAACAGGGGATGGGTGTGCAGACGCGCAACGCTGCCCACCCCTCGAAGGACCCTAGACTCAAGGGATCGGGTGGATGAGGCGATCGCTGGCTGAGACCGACCGGAGGACAGCAGATTGACAAGCCCAGGAATCAGAAAAAAATACGCGAGGTCGGGTCGGCTGTGGCTGCTGTCGCGCTTCCCGCTGTGTCCAGTAATCTCGGGGGGTACGAGTGAGTGAATAAGGTAGGACGAACTAGTAGGAGACTAGGAATCTGACAGCGCCGGCGTCGGCGTATGCTGCGATTCGTGACAGGCAATAAGGCCGGGTGGGTTGCAGACATCGTTCGGTCCAGCTCGAACCGCAGTTGTCTAGATACCCGCGTTTTAAGTTCGGAACGCTTATATAGGTGTCTTTGATTGCAACTCCCATTGCCCTCTGTTTCTCACCATGCCGTCTTCTACCCGTCTGCTGTGGACAGACATCTCGAAGTGCTAAGAGAAACGGGCAGGGAAGCAATCTCAAGCTACTGCATGCGTGGCGGTCACCAGGGAGAAAAGAAAGCTCGGGTGATGCGCCTCCTGCCACACCTCAGCGCCAGCTATGTCGGGTGCCCCTGGGCCACAACCCCGCAGCCAGAGTGGATAACTTGGGACGGATTAAGGTATACCTGAAGACCTGTTCTGGGCCTTGTTGAGAGGAGGCTGGAAGGCTAGGGATTGACAGTAAGGTCGTAAGGTTAGGGGGCCCAAAAGGCGACTGATGTACTGACTGGCGGATTTCCAAGCCAGCTTCGTCATTTCGTTTCCCTGGCTGCAACGCTGCAGCCAGCGCCTCTTCATTTTTCCAGTTTTCGTGGACGAGCTAATGGTTCGCTCTGCGGGTTGCCAAGAACCATTCATCGACCGCCTTTGCTCCGCGTCTAGTGGGGAGACATAACAAATCCGTGCATCCCGTCGTACAATATGAAGTCCATGGGTTCATAGGAGCCAGAGCAGGGTTCCGAGGGTGCAAATGCTCGCTATGCTTCTCTAGGCTTAGGTAAAGCAAAGCACTGCTTTTTTAGGCTTAAGTAAGCATATCTCGCTAAGGTTTCGCTAAGGTCTCTAATTAGTTAGCTAGCCTAACCCTAAGCCTAATTAAGTAGGATAGGGGTTAGTAGATATAAGTAGATATATAAATAGGTATATAAACTAACCCTAAAGGTAAAGAGTATATAGCTCTAAATAATACTTTGCAGAATATAGTTATTTAATTAACTTAAATAATTTAGTAATTAGTAATACTTATTATAACTATTTATTATAATTATAGATTTATATTATAAGCTATACCTAGGTTAAGCCTACCTAGGCTTCTACCTAGGTTTACTATCTCAAGGGGCTACCTAGGGCCTACCTAGAGCTTACTTAGTAATCCCTTTTAGATTAACAAAATCTCTACTAGAGAGGAAAACTTCCCCTTTTCCTCTTTAGCTTAAATAAATAGTATTATAATAATATCTTATTAAATAAATTTAGTTCTAACCCCTTATATATTTAAGCTTATTATTATAATAATAATAATAAGTTAAGCGCTACTCCTTATTAATTAATAAGATAGTTAATAGTAATATAATTAAAACTTAAGGTAAGCTATTATAAGCTAATTTAATAGTAATACTAAAATCCCTCTAATAATAGTTATAAGAGGTTAAATAGGGAAATAGCTAATATGTAGCTATATAAAACCCTATAAGTACTATTAATAAAGTACTAATAATACTTAATATAATATACTAAAAGCTATTACCCTACTCTTAAAGTTTTTAAATAAATAAAATGAATATACCTCCTAAGTATAGTAAATAAGGTATAAAATCGCTATAAATAGGGCGTTTTACCTTATAAATATAGAAATATAATACTTTATTAACTCCTATTTAAATACTACTCTCTAATACGTAGTTTCTACTTTCTATAGAGCTAGGAGTAATAATAAGAAATATAACCTAGAGGACTTTATAATTTGCTTTATTAGACTTATAAGGACTCTAATATCTAGTTATAAGCTATAGCTTAATTATAAACCCTCTAGTAAAAAGAGAATGAATCCCTAGTAACCTTCTTACTAAAATTTAAATAAATACTAGCTAATATAAGTAATATAGATTAGCTAACTTAAGTCTAGATCTTACTTTTAGAAGCTTCTCTTACCCCCAGGCTAAGGGATAAGCTAATTACTATTAACTTATTAGTAAATTATAATAGCTAGCTCTTGAAACTTTTAAATATTATATAAAAAGTAGAGTATTAGAAATCCCCTAGTAACTATCTAATAACTTACTAAAGACTTATTATTAAGAACTCTAAGGGGGATACTTATATAACTAGAGCTATATATATCTCTTAAGTTAAAGAAGTAAAATATTATAACTTTTAAAACTCTAGGTCCTCTTTAAGTACCTCCCTAGTATAATATTAATAATTATAAAAAAGTATAAGAGATTTTTATACTTATTATACTCATAGAGTTAGAAGGTATATTACTTGATACTACCCTAGTAAGGAAAACTAACTACTTAGAGTTATAAAAATAAAGCCTTTAAAAGAAGAGTTTATATATTACAAGGTTATAAATAACTACTAAATAATAGCTAACTCCTTAAAAGAAGATAAGAAGTTAGAAATAAACTAACTCTAAAGTGAAATTAAGCCCTAGAGCTTACTAAGGAGGAGATATTAAATTAAGAGGAATATAAATAAGAATAACTAGCTAACAATAAGCTTATTATTATTTAAATTAGAGTTAATAGAGGATATCTAGCTTATACTCTAGTAGATATTAAGAGTAATACTTATATAATAATTAATCTTTTTTAATTTAATACCTTTACTTTTAATATATTAAAAAACGCTAACTTATGAGGGGATATATACTTCATAAGTTATTATTAGGTAATACTTTAAATATAATAATATTTAACCTAGAGATAAGTAGCTATACCTAGTATATCTTTATATATACGATTAATAGCTTAGACTTTAATATCCTCTTAGGGCGCTCCTAGATAGAATAGAACTAGGTTATTTATAGTATTATAACTTATTAAATATATTATAAGAAGGGGCGTGTTAAGTTATACCTAAAGAACTAAGAAGAAATACCCCTTATAAAGGAAATAAGAGCTATAAGGTTCCTTAATATACCCTTATTCTTTATAATCTACTAATACCTAGTAAAATAATAAGTTAAGTACTAAGGGGGTATTATAAAGGTATTAGTATAGGCTATTAGCTTAGCTAATATTAAGAAAGCCTTCAACCTAAAGCTAAAGGAGGATTAATAATACTATTTATTAAGCGAGGTATTAAGGGAGTCCCCTAATCTATTTAGCTTTAATAAAGCTTACTTATTACCCCCTATATAACCTAGAGTAAATTACTAAATTAACGTTATATTAAGACTAGATTAAAGAAACTACTACTTCCTTAGGACCCCCTTTATAATATATTAAGAGAAAAGCTATTAATACTAAAGAAAACCCTATAAGACCTCCTAGATAAGGGGTTTATAGAGGCTAGTTGCTTATTAGCTAGGGAATTAATACTCTTTATAAGGAAGCTAGATAGAGGGATATACCTTTATATTAATTATAAAGCTCTTAATATGATTATTAAAAAGGATTGTTACTCTCTCTTATCAATCTCTAAGATACTATACTAAGTAAGTATAGCTAAGTAATATATTAATTTAGATATAATAATAGCTTTCTATAAGTTAAAAGTAATAAAGGAGTATTAAGAGAGAATTATATTCTATATCTAATATAAATTATTTGAGTAAGTAATCTACTTTTTTAGCTAAATTAATACCCCTACTAGCTTCTAAAAATATATTAATAATACCTTATAGGAATTCCTTAATAACTTTGTTATTACCTATATATATAATATTTTAATTTACTCTAATAGAATAAAGGAAAACTATAAGAAGAAGGCCTAGGAGATGCTCTAGAGGTTACTGAATATAGAGCTAAATCTTAACCCTATGAAGTATAAGTTCTTAGTAAAAAAGGTTAAGTATATAGCGTTTATTATAGTAATAAGAGAGGGTCTCTCTTATAACCTAGAGAAACTCTACGTAATTACTAAATAGCTACCCCTTACTTTCCTAAAGGTGGTTTAGAGCGTCCTAGGGTTTATAAATTATTATAATATATTTATATTAAAATATAGAGATATTATCAAACTACTTATACTACCTATTAGAAAGACTATAATATTCTAATAGGGGGATAACTAAGAATAAGCCCTTTTATAGCTTAAATAGCCTTTCAATATCTACCTAGTACTCTACTAGTTTAATCTAGAAGATAAGATTATTATTAAAACTAATTATTTAGGATTTATATTAAAAGGAGTAATCTCTTAAGTTAACTTAGAAGGTACTTAGCACTCTATAGCCTTTTACTTATACTAGCCCTTACTTATAGAATATAACTACCCTATTTATAATAAGGAGCTCCTAGTAATCCTTTCTTATTTATATATATAGAGAGTAGAGCCATATAATATAACCTCTTTTAAGATATTAATAAACTACTAGGAGCTTAAATACTTTATAAAGAAATAATACTTTCGAAAGCGCTAGAGCTAATAAGTAAAAGAACTATCTTAGTATAACTTTATTATTAAATATTATTAAATATTATTCTAATAGGGAAGTAATAGCTTTTAATACCCTCTCTTAGAGAGAATAGAATATATTATAAGAGTAAGATAATAAGTAGAAGTAGGGGAGGGTCTTATAGCTAATACTAGACTATACCTACCCCTATAGAGACCCTATAGCTAGACCCCAAATAAGGAGAAGTTAAAAGGGTTATATTAATATCTTAGATATTATATTTTTAATAATAACTCTAAATTATAAGTATTATAGCTAGAGATTATAAAGAAGGATATAGTATATAAAGACATATATTATATAGTTACTTACTAGCTTTAGAGCTTCGTATTAGATATAAGAGCTAATATTTAAATTAATAAGTATAATATTAATAATTAAAAGAGGCTAATATTTAGGGGGAGGCTATAAGTACCTAGCGGAGAGAATAATAATAACCTACTAAGGTAGCTTTATATAAATATTACCTAATAAAGCTATAACTTAAGTATAATTACTTATTTAAGCTATAATAATGTATTAGAAATAATAAGGTAGTAGTTCTACTAGCTAGGATAATTATAAATAGTATAGAGGTTATAAGGAACTATAATATTTATAAAGGGATATATATCTAGAGGTAAGCTAAGAGGGGCTTCCTAAAGCCCCTAATAGTACCTACTTAGTTATACTTAGATCTCTTAATAGAACTTTATAAGAATAGGTATATAAGTAGCGAAGGGAACTGAAAAGCAGCCTAAATAATAAATATTAATAGGCTGATTTTGATTGTGTTAAAAGCTAATAAATTTATCGATTGATAAATAGTTAATATTGTTAGTATTATTTCTAAGTTATAAATTCTACCCTTATAAAGTGAGGGGAAAGATATTCTAAAACTAGCTGCTAAATAGCTAATTATTGAGCTTGTTCAGCACAATTATGCTCGGGTTACTAAGTAGTCCGTGCACTATGTTTATATATTTATAGCTATAAATATAAGGATTATAAATATATATATATATATATATAAGGTTATTAAGGTTATTAGAATTTATATAGACTTTTAAAGTATTTATTCCCCGAAGGATATATTATTATGCTTATTATTTTATGTTTTATAGTTATTAAAGTGTTATTAAAGAGATATTATATATATATATATACTATAGTTATTTATTGAAATTTATTTAAACTTTATAGTATTAGAATAGAAATATTAAGATATACCTTCGGTATTCTTATACCCCCCCGTAAGGTATAAATCTATTTATATATAGATTATTATTTATGTTATATATTGTGTTATATTATGTTATATTACACTCTTCATAAGTTATATACTCCAATATAAAAACTCTTAAAACCTACTGGGAAAAATAAAGAGGAAATTCGTAGACTATTTATAATAAATGCTAGTAGAAAAACCTAAAAACCTAACCCTTATAGGTGTAAAAAGAAAACTAGACTTTTTATAATAGTTTATAATAGTTATTGCAGTCTAATAATTTGGATCTATAATGCGGTTGTTGTTATTTATATTATTGATATTATTATGATTTATGTTATTATATTATTATTATTACCTATTATATTTAATAGGTTATGAAATTTTATTTTGCCTAAAGGCTTTATTGATATATCCGCAATATTATTACTAGACTATATATAAAAGAGGAATATTTCTTCTTTAGTAACTAGATTCCTAGTAAATAATATTTTATATTAATATGCTTAGCCTTTTTATAAAACTTAGAATTCTTAGCTAACTTATAAGCTGAAATATTATCTATAAGTATTTTAAGCTTTATTAGGCTATTATAGCCTAGTGTATTAAGTATAAAGGTATAGCTATTATATATATAGAGAGCCTCTTTTACTATATTAGATAAAGCTATATATATAGCTTCACAGCTAGATAAAGCTATTGTTTTTTATTTAGAAGAAGAATAGGATATAATACTATATAAACCCCAAGTCAATATATATACTGAGGTTAATTTTCAATTATTAAGATCTCGTGCCTAGTCTGAATCCATAAATTTAATTATATTATTATTATTAGGTATACCCTTATTTTAGTTATATTTTAAACTACAATTAGGGAATCTATTTATAGATCCTTAAATTCTATTAAGAGCTATAAAATGCTTTTTAGAGGGACTACTACTATAATAGGTATAAGTTATAACTACTAAAGTAATATCTAGTCTTGTTTTTAAAGCTAGGTATAGGAGGGCTCTGATTTCTTATTGATATTATAATATTTCCTCTTTATTTACATAGTTATTATTCTTATATAACTTTAGATTATCGTCCATAGGGGTATAAGCTCTATAGACTTCTGTTTTATTATATTTATTAAGTATTTCTTCAGTATACCTTAGTTGTTTTACATATAAATACCTATTCATACGGTCTATTACTACTTTATTTCCTAGTAAGATACTAGGCTCCCCTAGGTATTAAAGTCTTAAATGCTTTTATAGGTTATTATATATATATAGTTATAAGTATTATTATTATTAATAGCTAATAGCATATCATTAATATAACAAGCTAAATAGCTTTATAGTTATAGTTATTATTATTTAATATAAATACTCCCTTATTGTAAGGAGAGACTTTAAAGTTATACTAAAGTAGTATTAACTATAGGTATTTAAATTCGGAATTACGCCGCGGCCCCTTCGCAAAAAGACTATAACAAATTCACCTAGTTCGTAGGTATAATTTAGGAAACGCTATATAGGTATTTTAACCTATACCCTCTACTAGTTAAGGAAAACGATATAAGAAACCTATATATTCCTACTCAGAAGTCAACCCTTATATAAAGTTAGATATATACTATACTAGGGCTGATTATATCAGAGCTAAACGGGCTACTAAGGCTCTTATAGTAACGCTCTTACTAAACCTTCTAGTAAGGTGCTATAAAAGCTACTATATAAGATACCTTCTTAACCTAAAAGGTCGACCTTCTACTAAGGTAAAAGCTACTACATGAGATAACTCCTTAACCTACCTTCTAGCAAGGTACTATAAATACTACTATATAAGAGGTAACTCCTTAACTAAAGAGGTCTTTCCTAAGAAGTTCTTATAGGTAGAAGTATAAGAAGCTCTACTACAAGCAGGGTCTTATACCTCTCCCTCTTCCTTATCCTTATCCCTTAATTATATTAGTACTAGACCATATATATAAATATACTAAGCCTAAGCGGGGTATACCCTTTAGTATAAATAATATATAAGGGATCGCTAGAGAGTTTAATATTAATATAATTAATAAAACCTACTTCTTTATTAACTACTCTACTATATATAGAGAGTATATTATTAGTATAGCCCTTAGGAGGGCTTACCATAATACCCCTATAAGGGACTCTATAAGGTATAATAATAATATAGCTAAGTAAGCAAACTTAGTAGTAGAAGTTTAGTAGGTTATTATATACTCTATAGAGTAGCTCTTCTTCGAGCAGGTCCTCTATATTACTAAGGCAGAGGCGGCCTATTAGGGGAACGTTAGTAAGTATAGCTTGCGCTAAATAGAGAGAGCGTTACTAATAATAGTATAGCTAGCGGATAAAGTAGTAATAGAAATAGTATTTAATAGTAGCGCAGGTAGTACGCGAGAGGATAAGTCGATAGTTTCGTAGTTTAAATAATTAAAAACCACGTTATTATTAATATAAAGTTAAAGGTCGTGAGGCTATAGGCATATATAAGTATAGCTATAGTTAGGAGAGGATCACGTAACCGAAGGCTATGTATTGTTAGGAGGCGCGGAGTTAGAAGGTCTATTGCACTTAAGTAGGTAAAATCACTATGTAGTAGCCAGAGGCCGACTGTAGGTGTTTCTACTATAGGCGTGGGCTTTGTTTTAAGCTATGTAAGGATTTATTAAGCTTATATATTAAGCTATTATCCGTTGGATTATTATTATAGTTATATATTAATTTATTAGTATTTTTATTATATAAGAAACTAGTAGGTATCTTAATATATAGATCCTTATTAATGTCTACGTAGGTAAAAGCAGTAGTAACATCAAACTGCTTTAATATATAGTTATATTTTATAGTTAATATTAAAATAAATCTATATCCTATAGGCCTATAAGTGGTACTAAAAGTTTCAAGGTAATCTATACCAACATGTTAGTTGAAACCTTAAACTACGTAACGGGCTTTATATTTTATATTACTATTATTATTATTATTATTATTATTATTATTATTATTATTATTATTATTATTATTATTATTATTATTATTATTATTATTATTATTATTATTATTATTATTATTATTATTATTATTATTATTGATACCAGCCTCAACAGTTGGATTCGGTAAAGAGTTATTACTAGGATATAGAGGAGACATCTTAGTATTATTATTATTACTACTTTTAGTAGTATTATTATCAAATTAGGATTTAATATATACAGGTAACTCTTTCTATTAAGTAATAAAGGTGTTTTCTAATATAATAACGTCTCTCGACTATTGCACCTTTTTATTATTTATATTATAGACCTTATAGGTATTAGGGTCTTAATTAATAATAGCTCCTTTTCAAGCTCTAGGATCGAGCTTCTTCATGAATAGATTATAATTTTTATAGTAATATAAACTACCCTATACCCTTATATTATTTATATTAGGCTTCCTTTTATTTTTTAACTTGAAAGGAGTTTAATATTGAAGAGCCTTATATAGGGACCTATTATATAGGTATATAGAAGTAAGGACTGCTTTACCCTATAACTATACCTACCCTCGCTCTCTTTATATACTAGTATTATAGAACTAATACTAACTAGTAGTTAACTTTACTATTATACTATAACTATAGATTAATAAGGACTAATATACTATAGAGATGATATTTATTATTTAATAATCCTAAGCCTCCTCTTATATATAATTATTATACTAATAGAGATCTTAGGTTTTAGTTACTAATAGCTTAGCCTCCGCTTCTAACCTACTACCTCTAAAGTTATTACTAACGTTATAGGCAAAGTTTTAGATCTCCTATTATCAATAGTAACTATAGTCTATCTTATTATAACTTTAATACTAATAATCAATAGTTTATAATCTTTTACTATATTAACTAAGTTATTACTTTCCCCTCGCTTTTACCCTCTTGAGTAACCCTTACCTTTACTCTCTTTTAGTTCTTTCTACTAGCCTTCTAGTTACTATGAACGCTATATCCCATATCTACTAACTATACTACCTTCTACTAATATTATAGTTATTTAAAGCACTCTACTAACTCCCCCCCCCCTTCTATTTCGTATTAACTACCTTTTTTTACTAATTTTAACTTTCATAAGCCTTTTTTAGTAAATTTAATATATTTAGTATTATTTAATACCTTCTAATATTAATACTAACCTCGCTACTTCTCCCTCCTTTTACCCCCTCCTTAATCCTTAAATCTACTACCTCTAACCCTCTATTTATATTACTAATAGTAATAACCTAAGATAATAGTAATAAGCCCTAATTACTTATTATTAGAAAGTAGTACTAAGCCCCTATTACTTACTAAAGTAAATTACCTTAATCTTAATTACCTACCTTAATTATATTATTAATATAATATCTATATTATTACGAGGTTATCTATAGCTTTAAATTCTATAACTTCTAAACGTAGTAAGCCCTAACTACCTATATAAGATAGTTTCAAAAGGATTATAACTTTAACTTTTATAGTAACTACTGAATTAGGTTTATTTATAGTTACTAAAAGTTAACCTTCTAACTTTAGGCTACTACCTTCCCCCTCCCCTATCCCCCCCCCTCCTTCTTTTTTTTTTAAATAGCCCCTCTACTACCCTTCTCCTCTTATAACTTTACTACCTATAACTTTATAACTTTATAACCTTAACTTCTTAACTTCTTAACTTTATCCTACTTATATTATATCCACTATATCTAAGTTATGATAAGTATTAAAAAGCCTTTAGTAGTAGCTACTTTATTAGTATCAAAGGTTTAATAGATCTATCTTAATTAGCTCACGCTAGTAGCACCTATTTTTCTAGAATAAAAAGATATATACTAAGTCTTGAATAAAAACTAACTAGATTATTTAATTAAAATTAGTTATTTATATTACTAAGACCTTAATTTCTCTTTAGTTTTCCCCTTTTTAGCTCCTTCTAAATTTATTATATCTATTACTTTAGATCTATCTAGGAATATCTATTCTAGATAATAAGTAATTAATAATCCCCTCTTTAGGGTATCCCCTCTTTAGGGTATCCCCTCTTCAGAGTTAATAAGATCTAGTAAATAAGTAAGTATTTTAAATCCCTCCTCTAAGTAAGTATTTAAACCCCTCCTCTAAGTAATCCCTTTATTAAGAAGGTCCCTGTTGGAAGCCCAGTCGGCGGTTCGTCGCCGACCCGACCGGCGCTACATCGGGCCGTTCGGACCCACCTATTACGCCGATTCAGCCAATAGGAGGGCTAGGACCCTATATGCAAGGACTGCCTATATAGCCGTCGTAACCACCAAACCTATGATAGTTAGATATCACGAATAACTATAGTATTACGGAAGAACCCTATCTTTCTAGTACTATTACCTGCGCAGGATAGTTATTCCGATACTAATTAGTGGTTAACTTAACTATTATAACTACTCGAGTTACTATAGATCAGCAAGGTTTATCACTACCTATAGTAGAAGAGATATCTCCGCTATTAATATTACTACTACTAGCAGAGGGATTGAAAACGACCGTTATAGTTTACTACGATAACTATCTAATAACGTCTAGGCTGCTTTGCGCCTATATACGATAACTAGTTAAGTAAACGACTATAGCGATAACATCCAGGCTGCTTTGCACCTATATATAACGACCTCGATGCGAAAAGCTATAATATTGCGAAAATAACGCATACTATACCCCCCCCCCCTTTTTTTTTTACTACTCTATTTATAATAGCTACCCTAACTACTAAGCCGGGTAGCAACCCCCCTCCTCCTCATACTACCTACGATAGATCTATCTAAGGATCTATTTATAGCGATATCCCTATCCCTACCTAGCTTAAGGGTATTATCTAGCCTAACCTATAGGGCAAGGTCTTTAAGATTAACGAGGAAAGCGATAATATTCCTAATATATCTATTAAATAGGTAAATATATAGATAGGCTATTAACTTGAGGTCTATAAGATCAATAAGAACACTAGCTGAGCCTTCTAGCGCGAGTTCTTATATAACTTTATTAGCTAGACTACTAAATTATTTAGTAAAACTAACTAGAAGCTTAGGAAGGCCCTTAAAAACTACGTTATTAGCTATAGAGTATAGGTTAATCTAGCGGCTAGAATAATCTCTATTAGGCTCGTTAAGGCTATAAATAGACCTAAGTTCTATTACTAGAGCTAAGCCTAGTTAGATACCTATATAGATAACTTCCTATAATACCTCGCTAATAACCTAACGTTTATTTGCAAGATATTAGTACTAGTTATGCTTATGCGCCTGCTCTATCTCACGAGGCTTGATGAGAGCCTCGCGCAAGCTGGAACCCCGTAGTTATAAACCCCTCCCACGATAGCGCTAGTGAAAACCACGCCTACTAGCGGAGATAGCGCAGTTAATAATAACTAGGATATAGGTTATAATAGCCTCCTAGCTATACTAAAGTAGTTAATAGATCTAGCTAAGCTTTATGCTAATAATATAAAGTATAGCAGCGCTAAATATAATATATTAGAGGCGAAATTAACTATCTTTCGGGATATCTATAAGAGGGTCGGGATCTAGCAATCGTAGGTAGCTAGCGCCCTCCCTCTTATACTAAAAGGCCGAGCCTGCGATTACTATTTCAACCGACTTAGCAGCGCCTAGTTAAGCCTCCTAGCTATAGTTAAAAAACTCCGTAACTACTTCGAATCCTATAATACCCGCTAGGCCTACCTAACGGAGTAGCGCTAGGCTATATTAGCCTAGGTTATTTATAATAACCCCTCTAAAACGAGGATAGAATGCTTAGAGATCCTCGTTAATTATATAACTAAGGTCTAACGAGCCTTACTGCTAGCTTATTACTCTAATCTTATCCTATAGGACTATATTATTAACGCCTACTAAGGGGTTAAAGAATGCTATTTTTGCCTCTTTAACCCTGCTGAGTTAATAGAAGGGGTCCTTAGCTAGTTATATTTAGCGATCTTAACGATAACCCGGCTTATGATATAATATATCGCTGAAAATAACGATAGGACTAGGGTCTATTAGACCGACTATACCTACTATAGTAACAGCTAAAAGAATCGCTTTGGACCCCGTATAGTTAGTAATAGCTTTAATAACGTAGTAAGAGCTAAAAAGTGCTATATTTATAGCAAACCCGGCTATTAGTCGACGAAATATACTAATAACGATTGCTATAAGGCCTATAGCAAGTTTAAGAATAGCTAATACATCCAAAATAATGCTAACCCTGCTGAATATCACTAGTTTTTAGCGTGGTATGAGGGTATCGAAGACCTCGCGGCTACTGCAGCTGACTCTTCTATTGTTAATAACCCTATTACCCTCTTTTACTAGTCGTTATCTATTAATAACGACGGCAACGAGGTTAATAGCACTAATAATAAGGCCTTCCTTACTACTACCTATTTTAGCTAACCTACTGCGGTTAATAGTAGTAACGTGATAACCTGCTTAGCCGACTAGTCGACCCTCTATATAATTAACTGCGTTGAACCCTCTTATAATATATTAGTTAATAAAAATAATAATCCCGTTGCGATATATATTACCGACCGTTATTTATTAACTATATTCAGAGGGATTATCCCCGACTCCAGCGTAGCCCGATATTCAACTAGGGGTCACCCGCAGTTCCTGGCCCTATAAAAGAGGGTTAACTGCTAATTTAACCCCTCTATAGCTAGGGCAGCCTCAATCTGCTTCAGCAGCGCTAACCCTATCGAATCCCTCGGAATAATAGTTATTATAACTCCCTTTGGCGACGTGACCTTCTATATAATGCTAATAAATACCCCTTTCTTATTATCCCTTTATAATATAGACCGACTTAGCATAAGATTTAATAATATTACTAACTAACTCGTTCGTGACGACCTCACGACCCTAGTTATATGACTATAGGGCTACTTATAGTTTATAACTAACCCGGAAGAAGCTATTATGAGTTATAACCTTACTAATATCGAATTGCGCTATATCTACCGTCGTTTTAGCTACCTATCTGTCTAACGACTCTATAAAGTCCTCTAGTGCGCTAGCTACCCTATTAATATCGACGTTATTAATAAGTTAACGAAGTTTTGCTACTACTACTAACTCTATAGCAGCAGCCCCTATTAGTTTAAGTTTATAATAAAAGATAACTGCAATTTCAACTATGAGGTTATTATTAACGTTATATATCTCGATAGTAACCGCCCTACCCTTTATATTATTAATATAGCTACTGCATTTAACGCGGTATGCTTTATAAAGGATATATCTGCTAAAACTATATAGCAGACCCTTCGGCTCTACTAGATCGACGTATACTAGGGCCTACCCGATTAGATAGTTACTAATGCTAGCACCTCCTTTTGATCCGCTAAATTTCGCTAATCTATGCGAAAGATAGCGATCTCTATAAAAGAGGTCCTAGTTAAGGCTTATAATAGCATCGGGAAGGTCGAATAATATTATAAGCTATTATACTAGGCTTATGAGATTATCCAGGCGGAAGATCCCTCTGCTAACCCCGATATCGCCCTCTAAATAGCTATAAAAGCTATTAATAATATCGCTAGGCCCGATAGCCTAGTACTAACCCTGCTAGTATTCAGAGCCTACCCGCGCCTAATAGATAATTTAGCACCCTTACTATTGATTATATAACGCGCCTAAGCTATATAGAAGGCTATTAATAAGATCTACTAACTCTATGCTAGTTATTAGGTTAATAAGGCTATTATAGCCCGAAATAGCCTTATAACTAAGCCTATATTAAGCCTACCTCTCTAGTCAGAGGTTAGAGTATAGTGCGAAAAAGATAGCTAGAAGGGCCCTTACTAGCTTATCTCTAATAATAGCTACGAATGCGTAATTTAACTACCTAATAGGCTGAAATCCTTCTAGTTAACTATTATTAAACCTTATTACTAGTCGACCGACCTACTAATAGAACCTAATAGTAATAACAATAGGATTACAAACCCCTACGGGGTAACTAAGGGAGTCTATGATATAATCGTTATTACTAATAGCAAAGCTCCTACCCTATTATAGCGCTAAGGATAGCCCCGCTATAACCCGGCGCCGGGTCCGACTTTAACTATACTCCTCGCTAAAATAGATATTACTACTACTAACGAGACCTTCCTATCTACTAAAGAGCAATCTAACTATAACCTCGCTATTAAGTTATATAATAATAGCGTAATTATAACCCCTGGAGAGCCTTTTGAGCAGTCGACCTAATAAGAGATCGAATCCCTTATCAAATAAGGCGTATTTAACTTTATTAGGTATAACCCTACCCGCTATAATAGGATCCGGATTTTCTGCTCCTATATCGTTAATGAGGTTAAGGGTAAGATAACCTAGCCCTATGAGAAGTCGAGACTCGTTATTTAGGGCTATGCTAATAATAATAAAGAGGCTATTTTAACCTAGGCCCTTATAATCTAAAGAGCTAGTTAATAGCTAATCCTCGCGATTACCCCGTTATTATTAGCTAATAGCAAAACCCTTTAGATCTGCGATATCACCTAAGCCTATATCTAGTCCGCTACCTATCTCGCCCGCCCTATCCTCGCTAAAATCCCTGCCTAAATATAGTATAAATACCCCGATAATACTATTATAGAGGTTATAAAACCCCTCTATAGCATTGCTAAGGCTAGCACCTATTAGTAGGCTATATATAGCTACTACTATAAAGAGAGGCTTAAGATAGAGACTTCGTTATTTAACCCCTGCTTGCTTATATCGATAAAAAATAACCTATCTTTTGCTATTATAGGTATATAAACTAATAATATATTAGGCCTGTTAAACGACGCTTTTTCCGCCCTTAAGGAGGCTGAATTAACTAAAGCTGGCTTTTTAGCTAAACCTAAGCAGATCCTCGCTATTAATAACCCCCTCGTATTTAATAGTAGGATCGTAACGATTAATAACGGCAATACCCTCACCCTTCGCTAAAAGGACTAAGGGCTTAAGTTGCGCCCTATTAACCCCTCTGCTAATAAAGCTATCCGAAAGTAGCAATATATTAAATAACGCGCCTGCGGCGCATATATTGCATTAATTTGCTAACCTGAGGCCTATTTCGACCTATCCGTCGCTATGTAATAGCAAAACCCTATAGTTAATAACGTTAGAATCCTTAACTAGCGAATACTCTAGTAGTTGCGATCCCTCGATAGAGGCCTTAGTTTTATCCCGCTTAACTTCGCTACTGCGAAACTATTTATTTTTATCGATAGATCTTTTGCTAATAACGACGACCTATCGTTATAACTAGGTTTTATTATTATACTAGCTAATAAGACTAACGATAATAAGGCTATTAATACATTCGAAATTAATAGTAACGTTATCTACTATAGCTTAACGAAGTCAAAACGCATTACCCGTAGCGTACTAGCCTCGGAAATCTATAGTATAGTTGCTAGCGTCGATATAGCCTATGTAATTGCAATAACCCTCTAAAAGGTCTCCGATTAACTAGACCTACTATTAATATTAACTATTATTTATACCGACTTATATTCGCTATATAAGTACCTCGTTAAGCTAGGTATAACGAAAGAAAAGCGCCTTATAATTAATATAATAGCGCTATAGTAGTCGTATGAATACTGCGAGATCGCAGAGATCCGCTAGATCTATAGCGATAATAACCTAGCTAACGGACTTATGAAGTTAATGCTGAATAAAGCCCTCTAACGGCTTATTAATAATAATAAGGCGACGATACGGATAGAGGGGTGGGTCGTCCGATAGTAGCTAGGATCCTAGCCTGTAGCTGGGGCCCCGCGCGTAGTAAAACCGGGGATATATAGCATATCGGGGGATAATAATAAAACGTGCGAAAACTGCGGTTATTAGGCTATTTAAGCCCCTTTTATAAGTAGTACTATTTAGTGGTTATCTCGACGAATATAAGCTATTATAGGGTAGGTACTAGTAGTAATAAAAGACTGCTAGTATTAGAAGCCTAGTTAGCGGTTCGTTGCCGACCCGACTAGCGCTACGTCGGGCTGTTCGGACCCACCTATTACGCCGATTTAGCTAATAGGAGGGCTAGGACCCTATATATAAGGACTGCCTATATGGCCGTTGTAACCACCAAACCTATGATAGTTAGATATCACGAATAACTACAGTATTACGGAAGAACCCTATCTTTCTGGTACTATTACCTGCGCAGGATAGTTATTCCGATAGTCCCCTTTTTAAGGAAGTTTATTAAGTAATTTTAAACTTTCCTCTCTTTTAAATTTCCCTTCTTTTTTAACCCTTCTCTCTAAGTAATTCCTTTATGAAGAAAATCCCCTCCTTAGGAAAGCCCTCTAGGTAATTCCTTTTTAGGTCAGAAAGACGTAATGTCTTTTAAAAGATCCCCTTTTTAGAGAAGTAAGTAAATAAGTATTTAGAAACTATATAAGAAAAGGAACTAACTTATTAACAGAAAGAAGATTAAATAATAGTAATTATAAGTTACTTAATATAAGGATTAACTACCTAAAGCTATAGCGTAAGGATAGTGTTTCTAATTAAATGATTAAAGTAAGTCTAACTATTTTACATAATTTCTAAATATAGCTTTATTAAATCCTTTCTAATACCTAATAATATTAATACCTCTCCTACCCCCTCTCCCTCCTCCTTACCTTAATATTAATTAGTAATTCTAATCTTTAATAATTTTAAAGCTAATTAATTATAAGATATATAGTTAAGCCTTTTAACCCTAAAGAGATTAATCAAGCTAAGGTTACTAGCTATATTACTTACGATATTCATAAATACCTTAAGTATTATATCTAAGGTTATTAACTATAAGCTAACTTTAAGGAAGACTTTAATGATATTATTAAGACTTTTAACTATATAGATAGCTATATTATTAAAGCCCTTTAGAAAGTTCTTCATAATAATAGTATATTTATTATTTATAATAGTAGTTAAATTAAGGAAAACGTTACTAATATTACTTGCTAATCTAACTTCTACTTATAAAGTAATAATGACTTGAACTTAGTTAAATTATAATATCTAATAATTGTTAAAACGTATAATAAAGACCCTGCTTTCTTCATAGAAATTATATAAGAAGTTAAAACCCCTCTTTTTCCTATTATTACTACTCCTATATAATAATACTAAAAGCCCTTTACTACTCCTATATCCCCTATATATTAACCCCCTTATCCCCCTCTAGTAGAAACTACTTAACCCTTTTTATTCTAAAATATTAAGAATAATACCTGAGGTCTTAAGTTTATAAGACCTATAGGATAGAACTAATAAGCCTAATTCCTACTAGATAAAATCCCCTTATTATACTAACTTAAGAGTCTTACTAAGTTTTATAATAATAATAACCTTAAGTATAGTAGTAGTAAGATAGATATGTTAGAATTAAAATTCTTTATTTTTAAGGATTATTATACTAAAGCTAATCTATCTTTATAGTAATATACTAAAGCGTTTTCCCTAATATTAAAAGAAGATATTTAATATTACTATTATTAGTATATTACTACTAAATACCCCCTATGATTATATACTAAGGTAGTTATATAGATAAAGGTATACTTTAAAACCGAGGAATTCTATATCGCTAATAAGGAGCTATAGGATAATATTATATTACCTAGCCTTATATATAAAAACCCTAATAAGTCTATTATTAAAAACCTTAAAATCCTATTTAAAACCCTCTCTACTATTAAACTTATTCCTAGTAAGGAATTTAATACTAATAAAAGCCCTCTTTATTATAAGATTTAGAGCGCTTACTAGGGAGTTGAAGAGTATAAACTTACCCTCTATAAGTTTCCTATTAATTTATAAGACCTCGATAATTCCCTATGCTTCATTATTAATATTATATCTTAAATAAACTAGAGCATTGATATATGATTTATAGCTTTAAAAGATCTAGAGGAGTATAATATAATATATACTAACTAATATTTTTAAGGTAATAATTACTATGATTTCTATTGAAATCGCAATAGTAATAATAATAATAGATTTCAATAAAACTAGCTATATTAATAAGGACCCCCTCTATATTATTAATCCAATGCTAATTGCTATAATAACCTAAGAAGATACTAGATTTACTATAAGCATAAGTACTAATCCTAGAAGTATAGTAATAATAAATAAACTTAAGAGTTTAATAAGTTTAAATCTAAATACTCTTAAAATATTACTAAAGAAGAGTTTAATACCTTCCTTATTAACTTTAAAGGTAATAACGAGGACTAGAAAGCCCTAGTAAATAATACTAATATTAATAGCGAGGTTAAGTAGTACCTTTAGGATTATTAATAGGAATCCTAACCCCCCTCCCCTTACGAGTTTACTATATTTATTACTCATACTCTATTTATAAATAATAGTAATAAATTAGTTATTTTACTATGAAATTAAGCTACTTTTTATATAATTATAGGTATTAACCTAGCTACTAACCCTAAGCTTACTCTCTCTCCTACCTAGCTTATCCTACTTAGAGCCTCAACCCTACCCTAGTTATTTATACTTAATACTAGGTACTCTAATGAAGTTTTCTAGGGTATTATACTAGATTTAGGTATTACTAGAGTCTCTACTACTAGCTAATAATAGGTTATTACCCTATAATAGATTGCTTATTAATAGTAATTAATAAGGTAAACGCCAGCTAAGCGAGAGTATACTTTAGAGATAATCCCTATAAGGATTTATTTAATACTATTATAATTAAAACTATATTTAGTAAGATAACTTTCTATATAATACCCTCTAATACCCCCTTTCTCCTCTACTTAAGTAATATAGATTAAATAAGTATTTACTTTAATAACTTTTATAATTACTTATTTTAGGGTAATATTATAGCCCTAGTTATATATAAATAGGGCTATACCTAGCTTCTCCTTAACAAGGAGGAGAGTTTTATTTAAACTAGCTATTCAACAGATACTAAACTATAGCACCTCTACTAATAATTTAGTTACCTCTCTATTACTAAGTTAGCTACCCTCTTCTAGCGCGCTAGCTACCCCATTCAAATAGTAGTAATTAAGTAGTTAATTAAGGTTTACTAAAATTGCTAATTAAATATAGGAGCCCCTTAGAGGTTTAAGTTCTCCCTCTAGCATAATTATTTATTTAACTATAAGATTATTTATAATATTATTTACCTTAAAGGTAAAGTAACTCTATATATTATTAATATAGCCACTAGCTTTAATTCTATTTACTTCATCCCTAATCTCTTTATAAACCCTACGTAGGAAACCCTCTACTTCTACTAGATTATGTGTATTAGGGACTACTAAATTATAATATTATAAATACTAAATTAAACCTTATAATAAAAGCTTTTGAAGATAATACTAAATTAATAGTAGTTATAATTAAAGTTATCTCTATTAAAGCCTATTAATAAATTAATAAAATAGAGAGGTATTATAGCTCCCTATATTACGCCTATATTACTATTTAATAGGAGGTCCTCTATATTAAGCCCCGTTTTACCCTCTAAATAGTAATTAAGTCTATTAATAATATTCCTAGCCCTAATAGCTTTATACCTACCCTACTTAATTTTAGTATATACTTATAGATTAGCAATAACCCTACCCCCTCTCATAATATTACTACTAGGGCTAAGGCGATTAATACTATAATAGAGGATTTATAAAAAGAATACTCTAAATATAAAGTTATAGATACCCTTATTACTTATAATAACCTTAGTATTAATAATATTATTTACCTCTTATTATAATTATAAGTTAGAGTATATTAAGAAAAGGATAAATAGTAGGGCCCCTACTAATTAGTTACTATTTTAAGCGAAATAGTTACTATTTAACTACGTTATAGCCCCTAAGATTTCCCCTCTATTACTATAAGACTTTTTTATAATAACCCTAAGGCCTCTAGAGGCCATAGTAATAATAACCTATAAACCCCTATTACCCCTAAGGCTACTAAGCTAACCTTAACTCCCCCTCCGCCTTAGTATAGAGGATAACCCCGGAAGAACCCTATTACTAACCTATTTAATATATTTAAATTAGAAGTTAACTACCTAATAATATTTATTCAATAAAGGAGAAGGCTAATTAGGAACTTTCCCTAGCTTTATATAAGTCTAATAAGCTTATTATTACTAATCACCCCTTTTAGAAGTCTTATAAGAAAGAGATTAATACCCTCCTTAATTATAAAGCATTTAAACTTAAGATTTATAACCTAATTAAGTAATATAGCTATCTTTTTTAAACCTATATAGTTAATCAGATTCAGAATAAGACTAATACCCCTATTAAGAAGTCCTATCTAGTTATTTATATTATTAATAATACTAATAAGTAGGGTATTTTAACCTAGTTGCTTATAATCTAATATTATAATATTTACCTCCTTCTAGTAATTACCCTATTACTTAGCCCTAATTATACTATTTAGATTAAGGATATTACCTAAGCTTATATATAATCCTAGATAATACTAGTATATAATATTTATACCTAACTACTTAACTAGATCTATAATCTCTACCCCCTAGGATTATTATAAAAGTTATTAAACCCCTCTATAGTATTACTAAAGCTAGTACCTATTCATAAGCTACTTATAGCGCTTACTACTATAATAAGTTATATATAACTAGCTCTATTTTTAACCCCTATCTACGTATTACTAATAACTTAAGCCCTTACTTTATTATTATTAGTATATAAATAGATAATACAATTAATCTCTCTAATAACACTTTTTCTACTATTAAAGAAGAAGAGCTCTAGAAAGCTAAATTTATAGCTAAACCTAAGGAGAAACTCACGCCCTAGACCCTTATTACTTTTAATAAAAGAACAATCTCTATTACTAATACTAGCGCTATTATGCTATATTAGAAGGGCTAAGGCGCTAAGATTAAGCCTATAAAAGAAAATTTAAGATGATACTAGTAAAAGAATAATATATTAAGTAGCAGGCTAGAGGGGCTTATGTAGCCTTAACTTACTAACTAGAAGCCTACTTTAACTTAGTAACTACTACTTAATACTAGGATCTAACTAATAAAGATATTACTACTCTTAATAAGTACTTATAATAGCTAATGGATAACCTTAACTAAGGCCCAATATTTATTATATTATCACTACCTATTACTAAAGTATTTATATTTAAAGATAGATTATTTACTAACAATTAAGACCTTATGTCATAATTAGGTTATATTATTATACTTACTAATGAAATAATAAATAATATAACCTTTATAATAAATAGTAATATTATCTACTATAGCTCTGTTAAGTATAAATAAGTTACTTATAGTATATTAGCCTTAGAGATCTATACTATAGTCGCTAGCGCGGACCTCGCCTTTACTATTATATTAACCCTTTAATAAGGTACTACTAAGCTAGGTATTGCTAACTCTATCCCTATAGTAATATATACTAACTTATACGTGCTATATAAGCATCTAGTTAAACTTAGTACCATAAAGGAAAAGAGGCTTATAATGAATATTATAGCCCTCTATTAGCTATATAAGCGCTATAAGCTATCCGAGATCAAATAGGTTAATAGCTAAAATAAACCTACTAATACACTAATAAAGGTAACGCCTCATAGGGCGTTATGCCGCCTTATTAGTAGGAATAAACTAATAATTTATATAGAAGGATAGGTAATAAGTATAATAAAAGGATTAGTATAATAATAGCGCAATGATAGGTATTTATAGAAGGATAGGTTTATAGCTAAAACTAGCTATTTTTTCGCTTTATTTGGAAGCTAATAATAGCTTCTAACTTATTATTTTAATTTATATAATCAGATAGCCTTATTAGGCGATTACTAGTATAAAAGAAAGACTACTAGTATAGGAATATTTGACTACCTATATAGTAAGTAGGACTCCTACTTACCTAGTAAGCTAGATCTAACTTTAGATCCGTAGCCTAGGTTAGCATAACTAGGACCTAGCGAGTAGTTATATAACGTACCTCATCGGGCTTCCTATATTATTATAAAATAGCTATATATAGCTAAGAGCCTTATTATTTAGATTAATGTTATTTTTATCTATAGGCTTAGACAAGTCTATAGTTATATCTTTACTACTAAGTAAAGCCTTAATATATATAGACTGAACTTTATAGTTATTAGATCTTAATAGCTTAGGAAGCTATACTTTTAAATTAGATATTATAATCACCTTTAGAGTATAATATAAAGGCTCTAATATAGTATAGATCATAATAATAAGATAAGAGAGATATATATTATATGTGAGGTTATAGCCCAAAATGCCAGGCCAGGGAAGGAAGGAGTAGCAGTAATATAGGGGTCGATTGTTATTAAGAAGGCAAGTTAGCCCTTCTAGCTACTTATGCGCGCAGCGCCCCTTTTTATGGCTTAGCTAACTAATATAGTTAAACCTTAGCAGAGGCCTAGTAATAGCTTAGCGCTAGCTTAGTATTATAATCCTAATCCCTTATAATTACACCCCCTCTAGAGGGCTTAAACTCTTAGTCTATTAATCTATAAAACTCCTACCTATATAGGGATTCAAACCTTCTATAGCGCTTATAATTAGTTATATCTAGGCCTTTAGGTCTTTTACCTAGTTACTAGAGGCCCCCTGGGTATTTAGTAGCTCTATTATTATCTTCTGCGCGGCTTTAGGTCTTATACCTATATGCTAGCAGGCTAGCTTCTTCTATATAGCCTGAGGTCTTGCACCTATATGCTATTAGCTTCGCTAGAGGCCCCCTAGGCACTTAGCAGTCTGTTATCTTCTGCATAACTTCAGGTCTTATACCTATATGCTAGTAGCTAGCTTTTTCTATATAGCCTCAGGTCTTATACCTACGCGCTATTAGCTTTGCTAGAGGCCCCCCCTAGGCACTTAGTAGTATCCAGGCTACTAGGGATAGTCTATTACCTTCCACGCGGCTTCAGGTCTTTTACCTATACGCTAGCAGCTTCGCTTACGATCCCCTAAGTACCTAGTAGCTATTTATCTTCTAATAAATATAGCTTAAAAGCGCTATCCTTCCTAATCTATATACCTCCTATAGTAGGTATACCTATAATCTTACTTATTAGTAATATAATTAGTATTAAGTATAACGCCTACATAGCTTTAATATTTATATAGGGATTACCTAAGCCTGCTAAGGGCTTAGCAACCTACTAATAGCTATAGTATTAATTAGTAGGGTAGCCCTTCTTATAGTACTCTTTATATTATAGATTAGCCTAGTAGTTAGCCTTATAGTAGCCTAGCTTACTATACTTTAAGTAAGCACTACTTAGGCTATTAGGGCTGCTATAATTAAAATAAGCCCTCTTTAGGGCTAGTTTAGTAGTAGCTAATCGCGCTAGTAGCGCGAAGGGCTCTATAATTCCTTTATAGGTAAACTACTCTAGATATATATCCTATAGCTGCCTTATAATAATAGCTATAGTATATAGCTACTATATATTAAACTTCTAGTATTTAAGGCCTTGCTAAAGCTTGGGTAAAAGCTAGAAATAAAAGGTAAGGGCTTAAGCCTAAGACTCTTTAAAGTCTAGGGTCCTAAGAGCTTAATAGATTTACTAATTACTTAGTAAAGAACTAGGGAGGCTATTAGCTAGGTTCTTACTAAAGGCCATTAAGGAAGCTATATAGCTAGTATTCCTATAGTCTAGAGGCAATATAATCTTAGTAAATAAATATAGAGAAGTTAGTTTATGTTAAATTAGCAAGGCTAGCATAATAATAATATTACTATATTTATAATCTAATAGTTACTCTTATAAATATCTAATAGATCTTCTATAGCTTAGAAGCTCTAAGCTAGAGGGTAATACTATTAGCTAATTATAGATTTAGGCTAGTATATGATCTTTAGCAAGGGTTCTATAAGGGTATACTAGAGGGCGTTTATATTCGCAGGCCTAGGTCTCAGAGACTAGGATAAGGCGCGCAGCTAGGGCCTAAATAAGCGCATTATTCTAGTTAGCTTAGCGCTAAATAGTTATAATAAGTTTAGTAATAAGGGCTATATTAAGACCTATAGTAGCTAGAGGGACTTTAGAAGTAAAGTTTTTACTTAACTCATTAGGCGTAGAGGCACTAGCAACGCTTTAGTAGCCTAATCTTATATTACTACTTATTCTAGAGCTAGCTACCTATTAATTAGGTAGAACTTGCCTAATTATAAGGTTATAGCCTAAAAGGCTAAGCTAGGGAAGGAAGGAGTAGTAGTAATATAGGGGTTAATTATTTTTAAGAAGGCAAGTTAGCCCTTCTAGCTACTTATATATATAGCACCCCTTTTTAGGGCTTAGATAACTAATGTAGTCAGACCTCAGCGGAGGCCTAGCGACGGCTCGGCGCTGTAATCCTAATCCCTTATATTATATAGCTTAGTAGTATTAACTATAGCTTTATTATATAGGTTATTTTATTTAAGCCTAGAAATTATAGGTTTAAATCGTTATATTTCTCCTCTTTAATTCCTCTTTCGAAGGGCCTTTAGTAATAGGCTCTTCTATAGTTAGGATAATAGATAGTATATAGCCTATATTAGGCCTCGATCGTATTATAGTATAGATATAGGTAAACTAAGACCTATAAAGGCTTAGGGATAATTTGAATATATAATTAACTGAAGTAAGTTTAAATAGCTTAGCTGATATATCGTCTCGTTTTAAATAGATAGGAATAGAGATATAGTTAAATAATTCAGGGTTTTGAATAGCTTCTCGTAGTAGATTTCGATCTCGAGGCTAGCAGACTGGACTAGCTAGTATCTCTAACTCTAAATAGGGTGTATAGAGGCTATATCTCTTAAAAGAATACCATAAATAGGTAACCTTAAGGTAGAGTATAGTCTTTAGGTATTTATTATAATATTAAGGAGGCTAGATAGGTATAAGATTCTTAAAAAGGTTTAAGCTAGGCTTATAACCTATAAGAATAGGTATATAAGTAGCGAAGGGGACTAAAAAGTAGCCTAAATAATAAATATTAATAGGCTGATTTTAATTATAATAAGAGCTCATAAGTTTAAGCATAAGGAGGTATTTTTCCTAGAATAAATTAATTGATAAACTGTTAATATTATTAATATTATTTCTAAGTTATAAATCCTGCCCTTATAAAGTAAGGGTAAAGATATTCTAAAACGTAGCTACTAAACGACTAATTATTAAGCTTATTCAGTAGAATCGTGGTCGGACTACTAAGTAGTCCGTGCACTATTTCTTATAAACTTATAGCTATAAATATAAGGATCATATATATATATATATATATATATATATATAAGGTTATCAAGGTTATTAGAATTTATATATATTTCTAGAGTATTTATCCCCTGAATGAAATATTATAATAATTATTATTTATATGTTATAGTTATTAAAGTATTATTAGAGATACTATATATATATATATATATATAACTATATATACTATAGTTACACATGAAAGTTTATTTAAAGTTTATAGTATTAGAATAGAAATATTAAGATATACCTTCGGTATTCTTATGACTTTATTATAAACCTATTACTTATAAAAGATAATACTAGCTAATACTATAAGTTATAATAAATAAGCTAGGTAAGTTAGTAATACTAGAGGAGATAAGTATTATAGAGGTAGAAGCTTATACTTACTAGTTCCTTACTTACTACTTCTAGTTTTATAAGTTCTTACGTAGTACTATTAGTAATTATAGGTCTAACTAAGTAAGCTACTTCTAAGCTAAATTTTACTACCTTCCTAATATAAAGAGACTGTTAAGTACTATATATTACTTATAAACTAATAGTAATACTAAAAAGCAGAATTAGGAGATATAAGCTATCCTATAGGTATTTATAACTTAGGTATTGGATAACTAGGGATAATTACTACTTACTACTTAACTAGTGCTTTAAAATAAAGTTAGTAATACAACTAGACTCTTATTATTATTCTTAAAATATAAATAGTATACTAACCCTATATTAGTTATAGATAATATATTATAAGAGACCCCTTCTA
This sequence comes from Colletotrichum sansevieriae, assembly GCA_026260285.1. Classification (NCBI taxonomy): domain Eukaryota; kingdom Fungi; phylum Ascomycota; class Sordariomycetes; order Glomerellales; family Glomerellaceae; genus Colletotrichum; species Colletotrichum sansevieriae. The sequence continues at coordinate 156,086 of JAOQIF010000016.1, read as the reverse complement.
GGGATATAATAGTTATCCTGCTAATACCTAAGCTATAGGAGGTCATAAACTTTATCTAAGCTAGTATTATAATAGCCTAGTAATATAGCGAGGGGAATATAAACTAATATAAGATACCTTTAGAGGAGTATTAAGTAGGTAATAAGGTTTAGCTCTTAATAGCTAATTATAAGAGCCCTAGACTTAATAAGAAGTTATTATAGTTATATTATAAGTATTTTATAATAGGCGTCCCGAGCTTATATATTATTAAATTAGATATACTTAGTAATATCTATAAGAATAGGTATATAGATAGCAAAAGGGACGCTAAAACAGCCTAAATAATAAAGATTTATAGGCTGAGTGATATTATGATAAAAGCTAATAAATTTAAGCAGAATGAGGCATTTTTCCTGGAATAAATTGATTGAGAAATCGTTGATAATAATAATGTTATTTCTAAGTTATAAATCCTGCCCTCGATAAGTAAGGGGTAAGATATTCTGAAGCATAGCTGCTAAATAGCTAAATATTAAGCTTATTCAGTACAATCGTGCTCGGGTTACTATGTGGTCCGTGCACTATTTGCTATATACATATTTATAGCTATAAATATAAGGATTATAAATATATATATGTATATAAGGTTATTGATATTATTAGAATTTATATAGACTTTTAAAGTATTCATTCCTCGAAGGAAATATCATTATGGTTATTATTTTATGTTTTATAGATATTAAAGTGTTATTAAAGAGATATTATAGATATATAACTATATATACTATAGTTATTCATTAAAGTTTATAAGATTAGAATAGAAATATTAAGATATACCTTTGGTATTCTTATAATATCTACTTAAGGTTCTATATTAATCTCCTCTAGAGGGTACTAGAGAACCCCCTACCTACTTAGATATAAGTAGATTCCTAGCTACTACTAATTATAATTAATAATAGCGAGTTTAAGTAGTATATAAAAGAGATATATATAATATAATAAAAGGTAATTAGGCGAGAGTATAAGTATAAAGTCCTAATTAAGTAAGAGGGGTATATAGAGCTTACTTAGGAGCTAGTAGAAGCTATAGTAGAGATTATTATAATAAATAGATATAAGGCTTTATATAAGCTAGTTATAAATAATAATAGTAACCTAGTATATACCTAGGGGTAAACTAGCTAGGAGGGGGGATAGTGTTATAAGCTATACCTAGGTTAAGCTTACTTAGGCTTCTATTTAGGTTTATTACCTTAAGGGGCTACCTAGGGCTTACCTAGGGCTTATTTAGTAATCCCCTATAGACTAGTAAAATCTCTATTAGAGAGTAAAACTTCCCCTTTTCCTCTTTAGCTTAAATAAACAGTATTATAATAACCTCTTATTAAATAAACTTAGGTCTAACCCCTCGTAGTTTAAATCTAATAAATAGTAGTTATTTTTCTATATATAAGTAGTTATATACGAGAGAAGTTCTATATATATATATATAAAAATTCTAAGTAGGTAGTCATATTAAGCTAGATTAACTTCCTAGTTCTTAATTGGATATAGGGTATAAGTAATATTATGCTTTTTCCGCTTTTTTTAGCTAATATAAAAGCACTGCTTTTTTAGGCTAAAGCAGAGAAACTCGGAACCCTGAGCCAGAGAAACTATAGATGTAAGCTGGTCCAATCAATCGGATGGGCCGCAATTGGCCAGTCGCTCTCCTGGTGGCTGTGCAGAAGAAGGTGACGACGATCGTGGTCCTGTCCGTATCGGATGCGATAACTATACGATCGGGGTTCTCGGAGATTTCCTTTTGCGACTTTGGCTCAAGTGTTTCGATCTCGGTATTGTTGCCTCTGTCTATCCCTTGCAGACTGTTGTCTTTCGCAAAGAGCTTGCTAGTCGCTTTGCCCGCCTCGCCGAACGAGTTGGGCTCTAGTTGGTCACAACTCACGGGGGAGACTTGAGCGACGAGCAATCAAATGGATGTCAAAGAAAGGGATAGGAGACTGGGTATTTGCTCAGTTCTGGTGATCCGTTCGCCAGTTATGCAATCTGCCTCCATGTAGAACTCGGCCTCTTCAAAGTGAGTCTGAACAAGGTACCCGTAGTTCTGTCTTGCCGATCGAACTTCCTGTTTCAACCTGCTTGAGCCAGCGGGAATTCGTTGTCGAACTCCCTATTGCAGAGAAGAACAAAATGAGCCTTCCGGATCGCCAGCGAACCACGCGGCGGCCTTCGTCCGTCCGATGTGGTGCAGTTAGCATATATCCCATCGTCGACGCATCGCTTGGCCACAGGAGGTGATCATCAACTAAAGTAAGTCGATGTGAACATCTGATAGGCCTGTTCGAATCCCAAGGCACCTCAGCACCCTCTCACCTGCAACCTCGCCGTCAGTCTGCCATCACGTTTTTCTTAGTGTGCCGACGGCGTACGTAATGGCTAACCATCTCATCGAAACGCCGTATCGTCCAGTCAAAACGTGGCTGTAATTTGTATCTGGACCCATGCAAAGGAAATCCATTGCCGACTTACCTCCTGGGCGTTTCCATAAACCCTGTCCCGTGGACGGCTTAATTGACCCCGGCCCTGCAGGCGTTAGGGACGTCGGGGCCGTGCCCGTTATCGTGATACGCTATTTCCTAGTCGTGAACAACGAACTCGCTGCCAAACAATGTAGACGTATCCCCGGGCGGGACGTGATGGCATGATGTGTGACTTCGCGACCCCGATGGCCACCTGCCTCATTGAGGCTTTGGCGGCAGACGCTTAACAGGGCCTCCCAGGCGGGCTCGCATTCTTGAGGCTGGGGCCGTTGTGTAGTAAGGAGGGGCTCCCAAGGAAGAGTGGGGGCCGTTGGCGCCGGTGCCCTGGTCATCTTGTTGCTTCTCCGCAGTTTTCCATCCATTCGCCAGGAAAAAAATTTGCCGCCGTTGAGACTTGAGTGTACTCAAACACCACCTCTCGGGTCATTGCAGCCCAGGTTCGTCCTGAGGAGATCTGCCGTGAGAATCGTGTCCGACGTGAAACGCGCCTGGGCCGGATTATCTAACCCGTCATCTCATACTCCCTTTAAAATGGAGTGCTGCGATGTTTTCCCGCCTCGCGCATTACACGCCGCAGATCAACATCGGACGGGGTGTTTCGACGAACTTCAAGTCAGTGCCGTTTCTCTCCGTCACCGTCCTCGGGTTACTGAACCACCGTCAGTTTGCCCCTATAGCAGGCCCAGTACCAACAAGTGACAGGCTGGACTGGTCCGAAAACGCGGACAGGAAGAGGAAATTGACTTAAAGGGTCCACGACGACCCTGCCTGTATCCTGCATGCCTCAATACCACCTGCCCCCCTCTGGCCTGCCCCATACGCAGGCATGCGGTTTGTCCCGCCGGTGACAGTCACGTTTTCATGGCACATCTGCCGCAGCGCTGGAGGTGGCTGGGCTCGCGCGTTGGAAGAGCCGCGGGACGGGAGGAGTTGCTCGTCTGCTTGTTTCAAGCCCGAATGGCCATGTGGTCTAGTGGTAATAACAGAGAATTGGCTTGCTTTGCTGCCGACGGGACGGATATTAGCTTTGCACTCCAGTGTCTGGCTCCTCTATGCACAACCACCGAAAGGCCCGTTGAGGCAGACAGAGTTTCAAGCGGAAATGCGCACTTAGGTCCACAGGCAAGGGATCGCCTATTTTTGGCGCCTACCCTCTTCGGGTCGTGGCCGAGGCATTCTGGGCTCTGTTATGGTGCGCGAGTAATTTCATCGACAAAATACCACCGGCGGGCTGAGTGTTTCTCGTGACGACAGTCCCACTCGAGGAGACATTTGGACGACATAGGCGCTGATGTAAGGCGCATAAGGTAACTGGCAATGGCTTCTCTTGACGCTAGTACGACGTCCCACAGCGCGCGGGTGGGACGTTGGCTAGCGGCTCGTGGCTCTTGATTCTCGACGCGCGTTCCTCATCTGCAAACAGAAAGGTACCGAGAGACAATCAGGTATGTTGTCAACGCGGCAACAGTGAGAATGGCTAGTGCTTCAGTACGACTTTTGAGCCGAGCCGCTGTCGCTCGACCCTGAGCGTGAGCCCCGTTACGTCATGTCGGTGAACGGAGCTCCGTATCCCTGTAGAGCTGGCGTCAATTCGACATTATCCATGCACTGAGGTATGAACGGCAGTGGCATGCACGTCATGAATTGTCCAAGACCAAGGTGTGAATAGCCCAATGGCTGACCGTGATCCGCGGCATTTGCAATGGGCCACTCGGATTCACAAATTAGCCGTCGTGACACTCGAATGAACTGTGGACAACGACCGAGGATCGGAACCAGACAGTTCGTCAGAAAGCAGATAATCCGTGGGATATGTTCCCTGATGTCTGTGCTGCCAGGGTTTATAGTTAGAAAGATCCGCGTGAGTGAAGAGGTCTAGGATTTGTTTCCTAACCCCGACTCCTCGTATCCTGCTTTGTGTGACAACCCTTTCTTTTGGGCGGTTCAGATACAGCTTTTATGTCGCAGTCTGTCAGCATGCAAGATGCCGTTAGTCATTGCGGCTCTCACGTTGGGTGACACGGCAGCTGTGTCTGGCCGCTAAATAGACACTTTTGGGGAACGTGACGCAGGCCGGTTGTCCGGCTGCTGGTATTTGTGGTGTTTATTTTAGCTCCGTTGCAGCCGCAGAAGCTGCAGCACGGCGGCGGCCACCTCAGCCGGCCCAGCCTTCGTCGATCTCAAAAACATGATCGCTCGGAAGGCGGTTTCCAGCGGTGCCAAAATTCGGCATCCGCAAAACGGGCTTTCCGTACCGAAGTCTTCTGTGTCAGAGGGCGGAATTTGCGGATGCGAAAGATCATTCTTTGTGGGGAAACCGAATTCGACGGCGATTTCTGCAATTAGTTGCATTTTTTGCCACATAATGGCGCTGTCAATAACCCGCCGGCCTGAAGATTTTGTCATGCAGAATTTTCTCATCAGTCGGGTTTTTTTTTCCCTAGCGTCCTTGTTATTTTTTCTTGGAGGGAAGTGCTGGCTGGTGCGGTCTGGCACCAAGACGAGGAAGTCCCAGGGAAACCGGATATTGTTCCCAGAAAAGTTGTGGCTCAAATGGCCCAGGGCTATCAACTTCAGGGTGCAGGCGTAGCAATTTCGGAAGGTAGAAGCTGTTGGGCTGAAGCGCTCGGCGCAATTCCTTCTGGATGGGGCCCTGGCGCGGAAGATTCACTGCTGGCCGCTCACAGCTGCCAATAGAAAGCTCACCAGTGCCTACCGATATTTCGTACGTACCCGGACCGCTGGAGCTCCAGTCACATTGCCTGCAGCCCGGTGCCAATGCGCCAGCCAAACGCGCCTGCACGTGTACACCCAATTTAACCCCCGGTTCGGAGAGCCCCAACCAACTGCACTGGACTGGACGCAGGTGAACAACCCCCGGCCATGCCCACCACCCAGTGGCCTTTCGACAACGGCAAAGATAACGGCTCCAGGCCCATCCATTCGGGAGAGTTGCGATCCAACATCGCAAAAGGCGCCTGATCTGCCTCATAGTTGGAATGAGGAGGCTACCCGGGCCCTTGTTGGCAACTCCACCCTGCACAGCGCGGCCGTCGAGAGCACAATTTCGAAACTCTCGAATCGCACCATGGCCGCCTCCGACTCTCCCTAAGGCCTGTCTCCGGTCTCTGTCGACGACAACTCCGCGTCCGGACGATGCCGATCGCCAGAAATCGCGGCCGCAACCATTTCGCTTCGAGACCGGAGTGTCACTATTTGCGAAACGAGCTCCGAGACCGTTCCCACCGCCCTTCCTTTCCCCCCCGTCCGGTTCCTTCTCCGATCCGCTCAGCACCCACCACCGTAGCCGCGATCGGCGCGCAAGGGTCGACGGGCAGATCATTCTTGGACAGACAAACGGAGACGACGCGGTATTCGCGAGCGACAACTTCATATGCGCGAATGACGGAGTAGGCGCTTGGTCAACACGGCCGAGGGGACACGCTGGGTATGCGGTGGTCGTCGTCTGGCAATTCAAAAGGCTAACTTTACCTCAGGCTGTGGTCTCGCTTGATTCTTCACTACTGGGCGACGGCGATTCAGCAGGATGCTGCGAACAAGGGAGATCTCTTCAAGCCCAACCCGGTGGCATATCTCCAGACAGCATACGAGCAAACTCTGAAAGCGACATCGGAACCGAACGACTGGCAAGGAACCACGACAGCGAGCGGAGCGCTTCTGCACTACAAGACTCTGGACGGTAGCAAGCAAGTGCCTCAAGTCTACGTGACCAACTTAGGTGACTGCCAAGTCATGATCCTCCGGCCTCAGCACGAAAAGATGGTCTATAAGACCAAGGAGCAGTGGCACTGGTTTGATTGTCCCCGCCAGCTGGGCACCAACAGCCCCGACACCCCGGAGAAGAATGCAGTCATGGATGTGGTGGAGATTCAGGAGGGGGATGTTGTTCTTGCCATGTCGGACGGGGTCATCGACAACCTGTGGGAACACGAAATAGTCGACAGCATTCAGACCAGCATCCAACGCTGGGAAAATGGCGAAGGAGGAGGGGACCTGGTCGAGGGCGACCGAACAGGTGGCGCAAATGGAGGCATGAAGCTCGCGGCCGAGGAGTTGGTGGCCGCGGCAAAGAAGATCGCAACCGACCCATTTGCCGAGAGCCCATTCATGGAGCACGCGATTGAGGAGGGCCTACCTACGGAGGGAGGTGAGTGATGCCTCGGACAAATTTGCGTCGAACGCTCAACTAACAACGCAGGTAAATTGGACGACATCAGCGTTGTCGCTGCGCTCGTCAGGAGACATGATGCATGAGCAAGGACCGCACAACGAAACGACCATTTGGGAATAGAGCTGCATGGGAAATGCTTCGCAAGGGCACGTCAACAACATTTTGGCATGAGCCCTGTCCGGGGTTGGATGACAGCGGCCACTCTGGGGAAATTCGGCGTTTTTCGGGCTGCCTGAGTTTAGTGAATTCGGATAATCGTTACTTATCGAAAAACATAAAGTTCAAGAATCTCTGTCTGATGTGGAAGAGAGAGACTCTGCGGTGTTTAGCGACGAGGAACGTCCATCGGCGCGTGCCGGCGGCGCTGGTGCGGTAGTGGGGTCGGCGTTCATGGGTCCGACTGACCTCTTATCTAATCGCAACTTTTTTTTTTTTCCCTCCAAAATTTCGCGACCGGTCAAGCCATATCATCTGGACGTCCCACAACGCAGCAACAACAGCACACCAAAAACATCACGGCACCACCTCGCTGCACCACGCCAAGATGCGCGGAAAACGTAGCAAGCAGTATCGCAAGCTGATGAACCAGTACTCGTTGACATGGGGATTCCGCGAACCGTACCAATGCCTCGTTGACGCTGAGATGGTGGTCGATTGCCACAGCTTCAAGTACGACCTGCTTGCCGGACTCGAACGCACATTGCACGGCAAGGTCAAGCCTAGTAAGTTTCACACGTGCCCAAAGCCTTTCAACAGCGTCATTATTTCTGACTGGTGGCAACACAGTGATCACACAATGCGAGATCCGCAAGCTGTACCTACGCAAAAACGAGCCCGATATGAACAGGATCATCGACTTCGCAAAGACCCTCGAGCGACGACGATGCGGCCATCTACCGGAAGACTACCCCGAACCGCTGAGCACGATGGACTGCCTGAAGGCCGTAGTCGACCCGAAGGGAACCCTGGTAAACAAGCACCGTTACTGCGTCGCCAGCCAGTCGAGCGACGTCCGCCGCACGCTCCGCGAAATCCCCGGCGTGCCCCAGATCTATATCAAACGGTCGGTCATGATTCTCGAGCCCATGGCTACGGAGAGTCAGGAGATCAGAACAAAGGAGGAGAAAAGCAAGTTCCGCGACGGGCTGGTGAAGCCTGAGAAGAAGAGGAAGCGCGATGACGAGGACGACCAGGAGGAGAAGGCTGATGCGGCGCCAGCTGATGGAAAGGCGGAGAAGAAGCAGACGAAGAGGAGAGGGCCTAAAGGACCAAATCCGCTGGCCGTGAAGAAGCCCAAGAAGGCAAAGGACAAGGAGGAAATGCCGAAACCACAAGAGAAGGCCACGACGACGGGCGAGGAGGGCGAAGAGGGCGAAGGCGAGGGGCCCACGAAGAAGAAGCGCAAGAGGAGACATAAAGCCAGCAAAGCTGACGACGTGGATGCGAATGCGTCATCTCCCAAGGGCGAGTGTTCGGCGGAATAGGCTGAAGCAAGCACGTAGAGAAAAGGGGTGCATTACAAGGGCGTTTTAGGGATTTACTTGGAATGCAGGTACAGTAAAAGTTCTGAGATACCAATTAATGGGAGATTCCTGCTGCGAAGCTTGGTATTCGACATATTGGAACCCACGTGCCTCGACAACTCCCTTTCCTTCCATGAACTGATTATCCATTGGTCGAGTGTCTTGAGGTGATCGCAAGTCTAATCGGTTGACAGTCACCCCCTACACTCTTCAAGTGCCCGGGTAGGTCAGCACTATCATGCTCAAATTGTTCAACAGGAAAGCCAATTTCTACAGAGACTGCTGGAAACCAGGGCTACCCATCACGGTATCCGGCTGGTGTCATCAGTGGTCTTCAAAACAAATGCGCTCATGGAGGGGCGGAAGGACTGGTCAGCGGTCGGAGCTCTGGGCAACTGAAACGACCACTGTGTTGGTGTGCTGGGCAGTGTGCCTCATCTGGTTGACGGCAGTTGAGCACAGTCCTCGCGATGACAGAGGAGCGCAGTGATTGATTGGTTGGAGATTGCCTCAAGACCCCCCACCTTCTTCTCTTCGGTGCAGCCTTCAAGCGCAGTGAGGTGCAGTTAGCCCATTCTCCATCACAATACTGTACGAAGTAGTAGCAGGGTGAAGCCGCAGTACATTGAGGTGGCCGGCCTGCGACGGCCGGCCCCACTGGAATGCCACTGTAGCGGATCATCATGGGGAATTCGATCCCTATTTCTCCAAGTGGCACCAGGAACCTCTCCGTTGATCATCCCTTTCATTCATGCCTGGCTGTGGCCCTCTCACCCTTACGACTAATTACTACCTACCTAAACTACCTAAACAGAAAAAAAACACTCACACGTGGACGCCTGAGGAGCTCCAATAGCCAGCACGTCAAACTGCATTGTGCGCGTCGATGTTTCTGCTGCAGCGCGACAGTCAGCTCTCTGCCACTGACACATTGCGCGTCGTCCTACACGGAACCTGGCCCGGTCAAACGCCCCCAAACCTGGCCCGTTCGTATCTCAACCACTGAAACATAAAACACAAGACACTCACACAAGAGCCCGCCCCCTTGGCCGGCTAATATCTTGCTTTTGTACCTCAAAGCAGCACGCATGCTTGTCCAGAGGACGGCAATTGCTTTCAACATGGCGGGCTCAGGCGAGTCGTCACCCACCCACAACCCCTCACCAACCCTCCCGAAGACTACCGACGCCACTGCTGCCGACAAGGAGGAGGCAGCAGCAGCAGCAGCAGCAGTCGCCCAGAAACCAAATGGTTCTCCTGCATCAGATGCGACCGCGCAAAAGCAGCCCCCAGCTGCAGCAATGACGACCGACGTTGATGATTTTGGCCTGCCTATCAGACGATACGTGTCACCGCCGCCGACCGAAGAAATCGATCAGACGATCGAAGCGCAGTCCGCACCGAACCACCATACTCCCGAACCCCTGAAAGACGAGAAAGAGTCAAATGGCGCTGATGCTGCGAAACTTGACGGCGAAAAAAAATTGAATGGAAGGGCAACAGAGTCGGATAGCGAAGATGAATTCAAGGACGCGCAATCCGAACAGCCAGGCACTGCCGCTGTTTCTGGCGACAACTCCAATGCCCCGTCAACCCCCGTGACCTCGAATATGGACAAGGACGAAGTCAAAGACAAGAGCAGCGTTGAGATGGAAAAAGACGACGTTGAAGAAAGTGATGCAAAGACCAATGGCAAGGAGAGCAAGGAACAGCAGGAGTCAGAGCCGCCGGAGAAGGCACCGCCAGTCGCCGAGAAACCTGCGACGTCGACACACTCAGACACAGTAAAAACGCCGGCCTCACTCGCGAATAACGAATCTGCCTCGTCTATCGAAAAGGAAGAAATAAAGGGCAAAGTGGTCGCTCCCAGTAACGATGCTAAGGAAGTAGTCACGAACGGACCGACGACAGTGGATTCCAAGACCAAGGAGGACAGGCTCGACTCGCCCATAAAACTGACAGACAAGGCAGACCAGCCTGTACCGAAGACCACAGGGAAGGCTGGAAGAACCCACACAAGAGACACAAGCACTGCTAGCAACGTGGTCATCTCAGAGTTCTCTCACCAGCAGCTGACGGCAGAAACGGAGGAGAAGAAGGATGAAGACGACGGCGATTGGCAAACGATGCCAGCATATGCGCCTTATGACATTTACGACGAAGACAACAGGCTTGTTGCGAGGGAATTCAAAGAAGAGATGGAAGACGAAAAATATGGCTACGGCGGACTGGGAGGAGCGGGAAAGGGGTACACGCGAGTGATCATGGATGACGACGCGGAATCAGCTACGAGTATGGATGACAATACGCAATACCTCTTCAAAGACGTAAAAGGCACGAGCATGACCGAGGACGACACGGAGACGCGAGATGCAATATCTCAGATGCAGGCAACCAAGGATCTTCTGACGGAGGGTCAGAGGATTGCATACGTCGGACTCACGCGACTGCAAATTCACAACCTGGTCAAGGAAGCTGAAAGTGTTGAGCACACTAGGGGTGCAAAGAAAGAAGTAGGCATGTCTGCTGAAGCGACCCAGATGTGGGGACAGAAGATGATGATTCGTCTATATGCCCACATGGACATTAGCAACCAAGAGCAAGTGATGGTCGAGCAGCTGAGCGCTCACGGCGTGGTGGCTGCGGACTTGACGCCGCTGCTGATGGCGAATGCGAGGGTAAAAAACCCAATGGCGGAGGGGTCGCGCAGTTCGCTGTCTGTGGCATCCCCGCGAGCATCTTCGCAGCCACAATCGCCCAGATCACCGCCTGCATCCTCGCCGCCGCTCCCAGAGGAAAAAGCAGCCGAGGCGCCACCACCATACGAGACCCACGCTGGTGAAGAGTTGCCGCCTGTAAAGACGCCAGCACAGCTATCCACGGCGGAGAACATAGACATCGACTTGCGCTGGACCGTGCTATGCGACTTATTCCTCCTTTTGATTGCTGATTCCGTTTACGACTGTCGTTCCAGGATATTACTCGAGCGGGTTGGAAAGAGCCTTCAAATCGACTGGTTGGATGTAAGGAAGTTTGAAAAGAAGGTCACAGACGCCTTGGAAATGCAGCAGGCGGCCGAGAAAGAGAATTGGAATGAAGACGAGCACATGGAGAACAGAAGGAAACAGGCCCTTCGAAAGCGGTACGTCATGATGGGTTTGGCTACCGTTGGTGGTGGTTTGGTCATTGGTTTGTCCGCTGGTCTCTTGGCCCCTGTAATCGGCGCCGGCTTAGCGGCTGGTTTTACCACGATTGGTGTTACGGGAACCGGAACATTCCTCGGCGGTGTCGGCGGAGCTGCTATCATCACCTCCGGCGCGGCGGCTTCGGGCAGTGTCATCGGTGGCCGCGCCGCGAATCGTCGTACAGGAGCAGTCAAGACGTTCGAATACCGGCCGTTGCACAATAACAAGAAGGTACACTTGATCGTTACGGTCGCCGGATGGATGACAGGCAAAGTGGACGATGTGCGTTTGCCGTTTAGTACCGTGGATCCTATCATGGGCGACTTATACTCGGTCTTTTGGGAGCCAGAGATGCTCAGAAGTATGGGTGACACCATTAACATTCTCGCTACGGAGGTGCGTCGAGTCCCGGACACGATGGCTCAAAACGATACTGACAAACGTGCCAGGCTCTCACACAAGGACTTCAACAAGTTCTCGCCAGCACGATTCTGACTAGTTTAATGGCTGCGTTGTCTCTGCCTGTAGTTTTGACGAAGCTGTCTTATTTGATCGACAACCCTTGGAGTGTGTCACAAGACAGAGCTTGGGCAGCCGGCTTGATTCTGGCAGACTCTTTGATCGACAGGAACCTGGGAACCCGCCCGGTCACGCTTGTTGGATACTCGCTTGGAGCAAGAGTGATCTTCTCCTGCTTATTAGAACTTGCCAGGAAGGGTGCCTATGGGCTGGTTCAGGACGTCTACATATTTGGGTCGCCGCTTATCATCAAGAAGGATGAGTGGCTGCGAGCACGGACTGTAGTCCCAGGAAGATTCGTCAACGGATACAGCACCAATGACTGGATTCTCGCGTACCTCTTCCGACTGACCAGCGGTGGCCCGAGAAGAATTGCCGGGCTGGCGAAGATCGAAGAGGTTCCTTGGGTCGAGAATTTTGATGTGACGGAAATTGTCAAGGGTCACATGGAGTACCGAAAAGCCATGCCTCGCCTTCTTCGAGAATGCGGTTGGCTGGTGGAGAGCGATGAGTTTAGCGAAATCGAGGACCCAGACCCCGAGAACCATCAAGAGCGTCAGCGCGAGCTCATCAATGAGATCGAAGAGGCACGCAAGGAGCTCGAAAAGGAAGGACAAAAGAAGAAGAGCCGGTTTTCCATCTTTGGACGTGGCAAGAAGTCCGACAAGGAGAAGTGGGAGATTTACGAAGACAGTACGAAGGAGGCCAAGCCTTCCTCGAGAACCGAGGACAAGGAAGGCAATAATCACGGCGTGCTCTTCGACGTGGAGGCCATCAGAGCCGAGGTGGCCAAGGAGAAGAATAACCAGGAAGAGGAACCGGCAGACTTCCAGGTTAAGGAGCTGAAATCCACGCTTCCGCCGATGAAGCTCGACCTCAACTCGTCGAGCTCGTCTTTGAATCCGCGGGAGACTTTGAACCCACGCGATAGCTTGCGCGAGACGAAGAGCGCCTGGGCGGTGCCCGGCCGGGCATCGTACGAAACATCAAACTCGCATGGCTACACGCCAGAACGGACGCCGACGTTCCCGTCGAGCCACACGTTTCCGCAGAGGACCCCGTCGCCATACCATGCAGCACCGTCTTCCCTCGACGACGATATCCAAATGACATTCGACACCTCGTTCCACGATCCGGCACCGGCACACCCGCCTCCGCCGAAAGACGACATGACGCCGTCGCGACCGGGGATGAAGTCGGCGCAGACGGCGCCCAGCATCGCGAGCAACCCTTGGGCCGACGCTGTTGATGATGATGATGATTTTGGCAAAGAGAAGGAGATTCAGATGACTTTTGCATAGCAAGGTGGCAACCGCACACAGTACTGGCTTTGAGCGCCCAAAACAAGAGTGGCGTGACAAAAAGAAGGTGTGCCCCTCAAGGCGTATAATTTTGGTAGATATAAACAAAACACACAGTACCTTAATGCAGCTAGCTGTCCTGTGGACTGTTGTCCTTGTTGTACCACTTGGGATACTTTTTTGGGGAGAAGGGGGTGTTAATGGCTACGAGCTGTAGGACACTCGCGTATATAATTCGTCTACGATAACGCACAGTAATAGCACAAGACGGTAGAATGACCTGTTCCCACCAACCCAAGTTCACAGAGCAAGTTCCACGGTATGTTCGTCGTAATGGCTGTGACACGTCAGCGCCACCGAGATCGCCCAGATGTCGCCAACGTCTTGTGATGCCTGAAGAGGTGCAGCCAACAGCAGTGGTTGGTGCCGAGTGAACACGGCCGTCTAATTGGGTTTCCCAGTGAATAGGCGCTGTGCCATTGCAAGCGTGCAAACATCTACCGGTTGGATGTTGGTTCCCTGGATCTTCCCTTTTCATTACCCTTCTTGAAGAGCGCTTATTGACATGAACATCTGCAGCTGCAGGGGATGCGGGATCAGGGGGGGTCTTCTAACTTTTGGATATTTGCTTCTGAGAGGATCCGGGAGCCCGCTCATTTGCATAATGTGAGTAGGATGAAACATTATGGGAGCGGGCGCACGGCCATCGTCAGATTGCAGCAAGACTGGCTGGCGTAAGCATGATTTTAGACGCGCGCAGCGAGGGAAGGAAAAAGAGATGTTGACGAGAACGATGTCAGCGAGTCGCCCAGATAAGTTTTGGGGGGGGGAGGGATGCGCGTTTTGATGGTGTCGTTGGAAGTTGGTGTTGGTTCCCGGTTACAAACACCCCGGTTCACATGAGTGACATCCAAGTTGAGTCGCATTAGGTCAGGCAGACCTCGAAGCCCCGGGGGGTTCAAAGGTCGTTGGCGGGGCTGATCGGCAGGCAGCAGAGAGGAAGGGGACGGCGGCACCTAGCTTAGGTTATACCTCCACAAGGATTAAATACGTTAGCGTCGTCCCATACTAACTATCTCAGGTATGATATGCAGAAGTCCCCTTCACTTACCTAATAACCTCTGTTTACAAAAAATATCATGTGGCAAAATTATCCAGGCTTCGGTCGTCATAACTATATCCCTTCCAGTGTCCACCTAATATTCTATAGGAGGAACATGCTCCAAAAAACATCAGCCATTCGGAATTCATGCGGTTATGTTGTGGGCCAAAGTAAACCGCTAACGTTTTTAATCCTTGTGGAGGTATAGATAGCTCTGATAGCTCCATGTTCAAGTACCATGTTGAATGTTCAAGTCCATGATTTGCGAGATCAGGTTTTTCCAAACTACGGCGAGATTCGTCTGTAGGCGTCAATACGTGATTACACAACTCTCTGCCCATCATCTCCACCTCGCGATCGGACGGAGAGGGGACGCATTACGGCGAAAGTGATCAGGTTGTTTGGGGAAGCTCCCGGGGCGTCTATCTGAAGTACCTCAGCATAGCCAAAGTACGTGGTCCCATGTCGGTTGGTGTTCACATTGTAAGCTTCTAGTGATAGTGCTTGTCCGTGTGATCGGCCAATCCTTCCACTTTGACGGGTCCTCTCCGCCTCGAGATAGTCAGAAAGCCGGAGTCGGATGCAGGCTGAGCATAATTTTCAATGAGATGCTCGCAGCAAAAATCGTCCTCAAGCCGCAACACACAAAAACCGAAGCAGTCTATCAAGGGAGACTTCCCCATCTCTCGTAATTATTTCTTCAGTAGCAAAAAACAGGGTGGTGAGGTGAGATAGGATGGGGCATTGCCCACCGAGCTAATGCAGCACTGGCCTACCGTCAGCCGCAGCGGCACTAGCGCCGCGCAACGCTAGACCGTTGACGGCCAACGGTAGGATCCCCATTCGCCTCTACCAACCGGTATTCTCTTTCTCGCTCTCTGGCCTCTCGCATTCCCGAGGACGAGGTGCTTGTCTCTCTCTGCAGGGGAAAGGCGCGGTGGGAGCTTGTCGCTTTGTGGAGAGATTCAATTAATAGAAGCGAGCCTGCGCCCGCGTTCCATTGGCCGGCTCGTCTGCTGACGGTGGGGCTGTGTACATACGTGAGCTTCCATCTACGCGCTCCCTCAAGCAAGGCGCCTTCAGATCCACCGCACCTTCTTCTCCAGCCTTGTATACGCTTGCTTGGTTGGTGCTTTCTGGACTTCTAGGGAAAGAATCATTGGACCCACGGACGGGAATGGCTTGCTCGTTGTTTCCATTCCTTCTGGTGTCTTGTATGCCGTTTCGTCTCAAAATTTCGTCTCATGTTCTTGTGGTGACGAGAAGGAAATGCTGATCTCTTGAGTTTTTGGGCTTTTTGAAGTCGTGAGGTCGGGACGAACTAATCATTTGAAGGATCAATCACTCTTCTGTTCGTGGCGGAGCCGAGTTTGGCCTGTTGCTGATGTATTGTAACGAAATCCCGTCTGCCGATCTTGGAATCAAGGAGTCTCGAGGTCTCCGGTGAAAAGCACGCCGACTAGCGGTCTTTCTTCCAAGGGATAGAGAAGGGCAACGAGGGGGCGTGATGAAAGGCACCTTTGGTGAGGGTCTCTAGGATTCGCAACCCTGGGGTCGTGATGGATTACAAGGTGGAGAGGAGCTCATCAAAAGAGCAGGCAGCATTCTTTCCCCCTATGCTGGCAATTTGTGAGAAGCAGGGCACTGTTGGATCAGGGCTTCGTGCTATCTTGGGAACCATGGGACACAAGGCCTCTTCAAATAGGTCATCGTGGTCCGAGGATGAGCTTTCACCATTCCCGGAATCCGAGGTCCGCTCCCTTGGAAAACAATATCGGTCCAACGTCATTCTGAACATCCAAATCAAGAAACCTCAGGCCCCACCTAACCAACAATGGCTGGCGGTGGAAGATCTGTTTAGGGCTGCGTCAAGGGAAAAGGAAGCGAGAGCAGCAGCGCCTCGGACGCACGCGAGTACAACCAGCCGACGTACACTGGGCGGAGCCTCCGCAAGAGACGCATATGACTATCTCAAGAGGACCTCTTCCTCCGTAAGAAAAGCAATGCGATTTGGGGGATACTAGTGAACCTACTGCTGCCGCTCAGAAAGTATCCAAAAAGAATCCGCGGGTCCTTCTCGCCCCTCCTTCTTCCATCCTCCCACATTTCTCTAGGCGGCGCAGCCTTGGCGCGTGGCTTGTTGCAGCTGGTGTAGTGCAGATCCATTTTCGTTCCTCTAGCTGAAGCGTCAAGAAGCGTGAGAGCGTGCGCGAGAGAGGGAGTGACAGACCCGTCAGCAAACGCTGAGCCTGTTTTTCCGACCTATCCAACAAAAGTGAAACCTATTTTTCACTAGGTACTCAGGTCCCAACGTACCCCGGTTTCCAACCACCACCCACCCCCCTGTCGCACACACTCTCTTCGTCTTACATTTGCTGGGTGTGGCTGCTATCCTGTAGCCTGCTTCTTTCCTTTCGAATTCTTTCTTTCTTTCTTTCCCCTTCTCGCGGTTCTGAGCCTTCGATTCTTACGGAAACGGTTTTTTTGTGCGACGAACTGAAGTGACTGGAAGTCGTGGGTTGTGAATTGGCAATTACGGGCGGACGTGGACCTCACCGACGACTTACACGACAGGTTGGAGATATCGACTCCATCTGATACCCCGGATCGACTTAACAATAGACATCACCACCCATCGTAAGCACTGAAGACAAGGTTTTGATTTGGCAATCTCGGTGGGCAAATCAAGGCCATCGACCATGCCTCTTCAGCCGGGGATTTACGAGAACGAAGAAGGCGAGAGGACCCTTCCCTTTGGGGACGACGAGAACACGCCGTTCACCTCGACATCCCTCAACGGCAATGGAGATCGTGACTTGCCCGGCGTCAGCAGCACGCGCAAGATCAACTTTACCAACACGGATCTGGGCAATGCGTACGTGCCCGTCGGCTCTACGGAAGAACAGCACAGTCGCGTCCTCATGGCCTCCGGGTCCCATGCCATCTCATGGACACAGGCTGACGGCATCGCCGTGAAGAACGCTTCGTGGATGGCGAACGGCACGGAGCTCCAAAACACGGCGAAACAGCTACTGTTTCCCGGAGGGCTCACACAGGGTAACAGTAAGTGCTAGCCACAAAATTTAAAAAAAATAAAAATAAAAAAAAAAGGGAGGAAGCACGACGGCGTGACCCCAGCCGGGCTGTTCATTGCTGACACTCCATCTGCGGCAGTTCAAATCGCCACCAACTCGGTCGAGTTGCCGCTCGAATCAATCAAGAGCTCTCTGAAGCAGTACAACGGAACGGATATGCACATCAGAGTCTACTGGGAGATGTACGGCGGAGAGAGGGACGATGCGGTCCAGACCGGTTACACCCAGAGCGGCCTCTTCACAGTCTACAACGGCGACAAGGAAGACGAAACGTACTGGCGCCTCGCCAAAGACATCGACGAAAAGAAGAAGAACGACCCCCGCGAGGAGAGCGGCGCGGATGACGTCGACTGGGCAGCAACACCCAGCTCGACATCCGCGACCAGCGCCATCGGAACACCCACAGCACCTGCAAATACCCCAACGAACACGAACTCGATCGAGGCGGGCAGCAATAACAGCAGCGGTGGAGGCAGAGGCGGCAGCGGTCTCTCGGCCGGCGCCATCGCAGGCATCGTCGTCGGAGCCGTCGTCGGCCTCGCCCTCGTCGCCTTCCTGCTCTGGTTCTTCCTCCGCCGACGCCGCCGCCGCCGCCGCGCCGACCACGTCCAAAACGGCGGCTACGAATCCGGTCCCCATGCATACCTCGCCGACAAGGAGACCCACGCCCGCATCACCGAGTCCCCTCACTCGCCCTACTCCGACGACGGCCAGCAGCTGCAGCAGCAGATGCAACAATCGCAACGTCATCTGACCGAACCCGACCACGAAGCCGCCCTCCCCGTCTCGGCCGACAGCCCCACGGAACAACATCATCAACAACAACAACGCTCCTTTGCGCCGTACGACGAGGAAGAGCATAGCCCCATCGCCTCCCACACCCCCGCAGTAGCTTCCCACACACCCGTCGCCTCACGATCGGTGGATAACGTGAACCTCGACAGGCCCAGGTCGTCCACGCCCAACGTCAACTCCAACGTCTCACATCTAATCGAGGACGGCATGACGGATGACGAGATCAGGCGGCTGGAGGAGGAGGAGCGGGCGCTGGATGCGGCGATTGAGCAGGCTGGTCAGGGAGGTCAGGGGCAGCAGCAGCAGCAGCAGCAGCCGCGTCGGTAGTACCATGTCTGAGACCTGAGACGTGTTAACTTTCGCAATAAAGATCGGCGAGTTTCTTGTGGAATAATACTGAACCGAATATTTATGTAGTCTGTCTGTTTAGTGTGCTTTGCTCTGGCGGGCGTTGTTAGTCTTGCCTGGGTCTAGCCTTTGGTTGGTTTTTACTTACATCCTCCCATTCGCTTGGTTTTCGATTTGCTTTTCCGGGGGCGGAAGAAGCGACAGTTTGCTCTAGGTGTTGCTATATACCCGTGCTACAAGTGTTGAAGTTTGACACTGAGTCTCGATACGTGAGGCGAAGGGAAAGAATCGAGACATCATTGTATGAAGCAAAAATAGTTCTTGTGATATAATGGAAAGTGATTGAATTCGGCGCTGCAGCCAAGCGCTGTCTGACAAGGTCATTTCGAATAAACACGCTGCCGCGTCTGAATTTCTTGTCGCCTGGTCTCACTGGTTTAACTTCCAAGAACGCAGCCTTAACTTGGATCTCTAATAGCCTGCCAAGGAAAAAAAAAAAAAAAAGGTTCACTGAAACTCGGGTCATGCTTACATGTCTAGTATACAGTTGGGTATAGCATATCGAAAGGCCACGGTTGCGACTGGCCACGCAGCCGCAACGATGGCTGCGCACATCACGTCTCGCCCTTTTTGAGGCTCCCTGCCTTTGCCTGCCGTCTACCAGCGGGAAACCATCTTTTAACCATGGTACAAACCGCCATCGACAACTCTGCTAGCTGCAGGATTGTCAAAAAGGCGGCAATCTTTTCCTCCTCAACCGCGGTTGAAGAGCCGTCCTACCATGCTAGTCGCGATGCTACCCGCCAAACCGCCTGAGGACAGGGCGCTGCCAGCAATGTTGGACGCGTGACTGAACTTATCGCATCGAGAGAAAGCCATGGCGTTCATGATTGTCAGGACGAGGGCAATGACTGCGTGTAAAGCCCTCGAGTCAGCAAAAAAAGAGCCCACCCAATCACCAAATTTGATGGCACTTCGATGCAAGGGGTGTGCAGAGCACCGGTGAGTAACGGGGGGAACTCACCGACGAGCGGCAACCACAAGAACTGCAGTCTCACGAGGGCAAAGATGGCAAGGAGAACCCAGAGGAGCGGCTGGACATAGAGCGCGAGCCAGAAGAAGCGGCTGTCGGTCGGGTTGACGGTCTTGGTACCGGGTTCGCTGCTCTCGAATACCCACTGCGAATCGCCCGTCTGGGGATCCACTTCGTTCCACCAGCGAAGTCCGACAAGTCGACGACCGGCGATGTTCTTGAGATAGTAGAAGTCGGCGGCGAGGAGGAGAATGGTGATGATGAAGATCATGATCCTGTATGGGTGAGGGTCACTGGTCAGCGACTGTTTGATCTTGCCTTATGCGACAGGAACAAGCGAGCGAGGGTTTGGGACGCCGGCTCAAGACGGGGCTAGTGAATTGGACCGCATAGCACGGTTGTATCGATTGAGGATGGAATAATCGCCAGTCGGTTCGCCGGTTCGCGGGTTCGCAGGTGGGAAGAAAGCTATGCGACAACGTACATGCTCTTGATGATCCACAGGCCGAGGAAGTACACCAGAACACTTGCTATTTCCGCCATTGTCAGTCCAAAAGTCATAAACTTTACAAAGTCACCAAAGACGAAAGACCCAACTTACATATCCGGAAAGCAAGAAAAGTCAACAGGGTGATGGGATGCGAGCTCAACCGCCAGCTCAGGGAGCCGGGGGCTTCTTGGAGCGGCAGTTGCTGATTCGAATCCATACCGGGAGACCCTCTTCTTAGCTTTCGACGTGGTGGAGGGAACGAATTGTTTGAATGCGATCAGATTTTCGGCTTCGTTATCGTCGTACGCATGTCGTGGCGTCGTGAATGGTGTTGTTAGTAATCGTGTGTGAACACACAACACAAGAGGGCTGTGGGAAGAGAGGGATGCGGGATGCGTGCTCTCCAGAAACTAACACGGTATTCTACAGCTGTCGTAATGCGCGGACCGCAGGCGTGGCACCCGGCTGCGCTGCGTGTCCCTCATAGGTAGAAGATACAGTAAGCTGTTCGGCGCGTGGAGGCTGAATTATTCCGCTACCTACCTAAGGGATGCATCACGCCGTTGTGGAGAAGGAACCCGGGCCAGAGCCAGACGCAGGGGTCCCAGCGGTCACGGACGGCAGAAACTGCACGGGCCCGTTACATCATCTTACACCCTGGGAACTCACTCACACCCGGCCACATAGCTGATACGCTGAGTTGCTCCGCTGCGAAGTTACCGAGCATCTTCGTCTTAAAGTGACAACAAACTGCCAATCCTGGAAGGCTAGCGGCGCTGACATATGACCTTACTTGCATTGAGGTACCAACTTCACCGAGGTCAATTGCTGCCATTTAAAAGCCAACTTTTCATTCATTCAAGCGCGCTAAGCTACCACTAACAAGAGTACTTGGGTCTCTGCGGCGGACTATTGCCCATCATGGCGGCCAGGTCCTCGTCAATCATCCGCCGAGCGCTTCTCTACGGTTATTAAAACCTTTAATCGCAATAGCCTCTCATATACTAATGTTCGCTCAGTGCCGTCTTCGTCGGAAAAGATGCTCACAAAGTCGCTGGGCCTCAAGTCGGACAACGTCACGTACGACCTGGAGGATTCAGTAACGCCCTCATTGAAGTCACACGCCCGTGATCAGCTGCAAAAATTTCTCTCAACCCAAAAATCTCGACCAGCTTCCATCTCAGAAATGGCAGTTCGTATCAACGCCGTGGAGACGAAGTTCGCTCTGGATGACCTGACCTCTCTTGGGCATCTTCCCAATGTCGATGCTGTCGTCGTACCCAAGGTTAATTCCGCCGCTGACTTAACATACGTGACTGACGTTCTACGACACCTTGCCCCGGAGCGACATACGGCCAAACCGGAAAACCCAGTTAAGATCATCGCTTTGATTGAGTCTGCGCGGTCCATCATGAATCTCTCGGAAATTTGTAAGGCATCCCCGTACTTAAGCGGGTTGATCTTTGCCGCCGAGGATTTCGCCCTGGATTTATCTCTGACAAGAACTCCGTCTCTGAACGAGTTCCTATATGCTCGATCTGCCATCGTTACCGCTGCGAAAGCTTTCGGTCTGCCGAGTGCCATCGATCTTGTCTGCACTTCTTACAAGGGGGACGAAGGCCTAAAGCGACTAGAAGAAGAATGCAATGGTGGAAAGTCGATGGGGTTCAATGGAAAGCAGTGCATTCACCCTAATCAGGTAGAGTTGGTTCAAAAGTTGTTCGCCCCGGGCGAAAAGGAGGTGGAGTGGGCTGTCCGCGTAGCCATAGCGGACGAGAAAGCCAGTGCAGCGGGCCGTGGCGCCTGGACACTTGACGGCATGATGATTGATGCGCCGGTAACAGGAAAGGCAAATGCTATTATTGCCAAGGCAGAGAAATGCGACGTTGATGTAGCTAGTTTGCGAAGAAAGTGGAAGGACCAACAGCCTGAGTAGACGATTTTTCTGCATCATTAGAATAGGTTTGGAGGCCATAACTCTTCCACTTCCTCCCGTGCTTTTTTCTTTGTCAGTTGGACCGGCCCATTTTCCTGTCGGTGGCGGGCGTAGGTGGTTGGCTGCGAATGATGGTGGATGGCTGATGACTGTCCTCTCAGGGCATGACTCTGGCCAGCGTTCTCTGGATACGGCCATAATATTTGTTCTGGCCTCTGTTGTAAGCTGTCGACGTCCATGTCGTGGGGTTGCTCGCGGTCCCAACTCCCGTAAGGAGCTCCAAAGTATCCCACTTCTTCATGAAGTAATTGATTTGAATCTAAGTCGTTATATGATTGCGCGTCGATGTCTCCGTCGCCGAGGATGTCTTTTTCAGCGCGCAATATGAAGTCAAGCAAACTCTCGTTGTTTTCTACTCGAGACGAGCCCAGGTGTTGCTTGTAAGCGTGACCAACAGGCCAATGGTAGAGGGAGTCCCGCAGCGTGATTTCTGGACCGTCAAAGAGGGCCTCATTTGCAGTGCTGTCATGCTCACAAACCGGTGGATGATTCAATTCACTCAATCGGATGTCATTATGCAAATTTGAGTCGTGGCTTGTGAGACTGCTTCTGGTGAAAACCCCCCTAAAGTAAGGGCTCAATTCAGTTGTCGAGGTTCTCAAGCTCGGTACGACGCTTTCGGCGGACGCAGGGCGATCACCAGACGAGTATAGGATCTCGACAGACTTTCCTCGTGGTGGCTCGATTATAGAACCTGCTTCGCCGCCAGGTTCCGTTGTTGTAGAGGGTGCCAGAATGATCGGCTGCGAATCAACATTGTTCGCAACCTCTTCAACGACTCTGCTTCGACCCTGTTCATTATGTCCTTGTTCGTGCGAAGTGGACTTTGGTGTAGTCTGGGTGGAAACTTCCTTCGACGAAGGGCCTACGTATGCTTGGCTAGCGACTTGCACCCGGGTGGCTGGAGTTTGTGTCTTTTGATTTGAGGGCACGTTGTTGTCAGGTTGAAAGCTCTGCTCGACAGGCTCCAGCTGGGAGGCAGACGTCGACATAAATGGCTCTTGATTCCCTGTGCGGGCTTGTACAAAACTTATCTCGCCGATATTAGACTGCTTCTGTTTGCCAAGCGGTAGCTCACTTGCTGTCATGACGCCTCTGTCTTGATACCGAACAGCCCTTGGTTTTGGGGCGCAGGTGGCTTGTCTCAGTTTCTCGTCTTGGTTTACATCAGTTTCTCGACCGGCTGAGCCTCGTATTGGATGATGGGACCCCCTTGCCGAGAGAGCTTCAAGCTCTGGCTCGCGATCCCTGCCTGGTATTTCAATACCATCAAAGACTCCTGTTTGTCGCAATTGTTTTCTTATAATCTCTGGAGTCTTGCTGGTTTGTCTTTCTCTATGCGGGACTGAGGATTGGAAATCGTCACTTGTTGACCATGTTGAATAAGTGGTGGCTCTGCTGCTTGCTCGCCGTCGAAGCACGGGCGTTGTCCCACTTTGTTCCCGCGACCGAAGATATTCCATTGCATTCTCTTGGATATTTGCAGCCGGTCTTCCAAATTCATTGCCTAATTGCCTGTAACGGTCGTCTGATTCGATTTGGGCGCCGAGTGTCCCCTTTGATTGACTGAGATGCGGCCAGCTCGTAGAGGCGTGCATACCCTCGTTCCTGAGAGTGTCTTTGAGACCAAAGAACTCCTGGATATCCCTTGCTTCTCTTTCCAAGCGTTGCATTTCTCTGGTCCGCGAACGGTTGTGCTTTTGCCGCGAAGGCAGACTTGCTAGCGGATGTTCGAGTGCAGCCAATGAGTTATACGCCAGCTCTTCCACTACGTTTCCATTAACGACACTCCATGTCTACGTCGCTCGGGTAGAACGGCTTACCGTGTTTCGGAGAAGACACACGACCGTTTTGGAAGAGGCCCGGAGTAATGATTGGTTGCAGCTGAAAGGCGTTAGTCATCAGTATATATTATGTGGTAAATCATACCGTTAGTCTGTCTTTGAGAATAGCTCGTGAGTGGAAGTTTTCCATCACGTATTTGCCGGAAGACAAACTCTTCTTCTGCGGGAACCTTGGCTGCTCGAGCATCTCTTTGCGAGAATTTCGTTCCTTGGTCGGGGGCTGTTTCTTCGATTCGTACCTATCTTCTCTCGTCTTATGTCGAGCGCGCTTTTCGAACCTTGGGGAGGTGATACTGGCAACCGAGATGGAATCGTTTGGCACAATCTGATCGAGAACCTGTCGTTGTTGGAACTGCGTCTCGCGATATCTTGCAGGGACTGGGGCCAGTGGATCGGTGTGCCCTTTGTCGCTCGCGATGATAGAGCTGTCGCGTGATCGAGAACGTTTGTGGCCTCGAGGAAATTCATTCTGAATTTCCAGTCCATGGGGTCTCCATTTTGGACCTTGGGAGAGTGTTGGTTTCCAATCTTGGTAAGCGGGCCGCGCAACAGGAGAGCAAGTCATGCCTCCGTAACCAACATCCGCAAGCCAACTTTCGATGTGGCTGGAGCTCTGCGTCGTCTCGTTTTGTGCGTCTGTTTTGGGGATCCAAGTCCTCGGCTTTGACTGAGAGTGTGGAGTCTTTCGATTCACCTCCGGGTTACGTCGATGGGATGAATGATGAAAGTCGTCGTCGATGTCGATGTTCTGGTGTCGGCTACTGCGATGGTGGCGCACATCCTTCCGAGACCTCTGGTTGCTCCGATGCCGTCTCTCAGAGTAAGGATCCATATTAGAGGATTGTCTTCTTTCCCAGCGAGGCGTAGAAAGGGAGGAGTACTGGTCAAAAAGTTGGATGCAAAACAGAGTAGATCAGGTCGCCAGCAGATTTGGCCGCGGATTCACGCAGATGCTGCAAGAATCGCCGTAAGCGATGACAGCCATGGTGTTCGAACAGGAACTCAGCCACCCTAGAAATTGATTGACGATACATTTCTACATGGTAACTGGAAAGCGCCGAAGCCTCAGCTGCCATATTCCTCCTTTCGTGATGCTCTTTCCGCTCGTGCGCAACAGACCTTGAGTAGGTCCCTGGTTGTCCACAGTTCTTTAAAGGAAAGCCCATCTCATCGAGGGCCCAAGGCAAGCTAGTGCCTTATCCTACCTACTTTAAGGTACCTTAACCTACCTCGACTGTAAGGTGCCCGAACGAAAGAAAAGAATGCGCGCACTGGAAGGTCGACACCTCATTGGAACCGGCAGGAAAAATCAGCACATTTGGTACTGCAACTTTGCCTCAGAAGGCACTGTCGGGGTTTGTACCAACGATGGGGACCTGGCGTTGATAGAGGGCGCTAAAATTGCTGTGCACTTGCCTTTTGCGGCCATCGTAAACAGAGCCTCCACACTTTTAGGGCAATCGTAGACGAGCGACATGTCCGGCTACACCAGCCCGACTCGCTCTGACTTTGCTCACTTCCATATCGACTTCCACGCATTGCAAACAGTGCATCCTGAAAACCTACTCCAGGCCTTACGGCTGAACCATCTCGTCGCCGATGTCGCAGGAGCTAACAACGGCTGCTGCAAGACGCTGCCGAGTGTTTCGGCAACGCAAGCTCGACGACGCGGCTTGTCAGGCGTCGACGAACTTACCGCCGTGGTACGAAATCGCTGCCTGGGCATCACCACAGAACTGCCCAAAACGGAGCGTTATCAGAGCCATGATTCGTGGTGGCACCATCTGAGAGCTGCATTTGATATATCGTCGATGCAATCAGAGGTTGCGGCTGTCTCAGAATGCCAAGACGTGCCCTGGTACCGACGGAACACGTCTTGTGTCGAAAACCCGGTCGCATTCTATTGATAGCTTCGCCTCGGCTGCAGTCTGGAGAAACCGCCAGACTCCTCCCGCCATGACAGACGCTTGACAGCTGACCAAGCCGGTTGATGCGTGCTGTTCGTTGACGACCGCGAACCGTTTCAAAGAACTACTCAACCACTTGCGATATTAGTCCGCCTCTGGCCGCAATTCTTCCTACCCCCAATCTGGAATATCCATAGAAGCGATGCCACCGTCACATGACTTGGATGGAATGCGGAAATCATTACAGCAAACGTCTTTCACTCGTTTTTCCGTTCCACAGATGACAGTCAAACGGCAATACGATGGATCTCGGATTCATCTTTCAAACTGCCTGTGATCTCGAAATTTCATGGGTGCGGCTCCGGCGCAGCTGAAGGTTGTTCTTGGCTTATAAGATCAGATCGCAATATATGCTGCAGGGTCGCATTGTCCGTGACGACGCACGTGGCTGCAGGAGCTTTCTCGGCCGGACCATTGAACAATGATATCTGGGCGATATCAGCACCTGTGTCATCAACAGTCGCTGCCTACCCAAGCTCATAGCTTTTGCGGATAGAACCTTGACTGTGGATAAGCTAGCGGGCCCGTGAAGAAGGCGCAGCAGGTTTCACCTTCGTCCGGTCATGGCTAATTAATCATAGATGGTTCCTGGAGTTTCGAATGGCTCTGGGAGCTCCAAAAGAACAACCCCGTGCTCCCTTATACCGCCAGCCCTGCAGGAACCAGGCGCACAAGATGCATCGATTTAATGACGGGCGAGGCGAAAACCAAGAAATGGCGAGAGGACATACGACCAAGCGGTATGAGGACGATACCGCAGCTGGGAGCCTTCAGTATACCTTGGTATTTCCGGCTGGATCGCGTCCATGTGCAGTAGGGTTCCTGCTGGTGGCATTCCGGAGACCCAAGCTGCCCCTCCGTCACCCAACTGGAGGTCCATAGTTGTTGGCCCATGCCACAATATGACAGCGGCTATATACCAAGACTGCCTAGGGCACGGAGTCCGATTAAAGGTTCCGCTGCCTTAGTCCCTGATGACGGCTGCCCCAGCCGTCGTCGACAACGTTGCGTCACAATTCACAGTTGACATCGATTTCAACTAGTTGACGCGCTTGTCGTTTCTGCGCTAGGCTAATGGCAGAGGCCGGAGCGCGAGGATAGCGGCCAGAAAGCTGTGAGGAGAGAAAGTTTTTGCACTCTCCAAGTGTGTCGCGACGGCATCTCGAGATTGGTTGGCTGAATTCGATTGACGTCGGGTCACACAAAGCAGCGGACATTTGTTGGTTTAGACCGATTTTCTCGCGAGGGGTTGTGTGGTTTGTGCGCTGTACACAGCTTGGGGGAGGGGCAGTTATTGCCAAAAGAACCAAACTGACGATACGACCGAGGGGTTGCGACCGTCCTCGACTCCACTGGATCGACCTCTCCACTGGTAAGGTATGGAGGACATGGGCACCACTGCGACACCCACAACGCTCCCACTCGACCTCACCCACATCGCAGGGCCTCATCCGGGGGGCTAGGACCTCCTGCCGGTCAGTGCTATGCGGCCGGTGGACCTTGGTGTGGACGGCATGAGCGTTTTGTCAGACTGCTTACCGACCTCGTTCTGCTTGGCCCAACCTCCAGGAGCTCTCCCAACTCGGAGTGCCTCGCGTGCCGCCTCGCATGAGAAGTCAATGCCGGCAAAGGGGCCTCGTCCCAAGATTTTGCTTGGTCAAATCTTAGTGCATGAAAACACTTCCCAGGGTTACGGCTAGCCAAGCCGAGGTCGACAACGGACATGTCACGATGCAAAGACAGATCCTGGAAGTCAGTTGGACGAAGTCAATTGGACGAAGTCAAGACACGGACAACAGGCCGGAGCTACAGCGGTGCGGGGAATGGGCAGCAAGGAATTGCCTATGGGGCATGATGCCAATGTGAGATGAAGCTCGCGGCAACATTGAATTTCGACAAACCAAATAGACGACAGCGCTAATAGGAATGCCGACGGGGGCGTGGGAGCACATGCGCATCAATGTCACAATTTGCCGCTGGCCGCCAATTCGAGATTCAGTTGACGGTGAACTCGGCGGCCGTTCTTTGTCATGTACTGTGCAGCACTTGCTCTGGGAAGCACCTCGAGCTGAGTCGAGAGCTTTCGTCCTGCAGGCTCTGCAGCTAGAAGACTCCACTTTCAGGAGAAGGAGGACGTTGGAGAATCATGTTGCAGCTCCAAGATGTTCATCTTGCTGCGAACAAGGCATGGTGGAAGGAGGCTGTGCAAAGTGTGGGGTCGAATGGGAATATCACTCATGATCCAGTCCGTCCGCGAATGACTGGGCCAAGCCTGTCGTCCCGCGCTGTGTTTCCTGGAGCTACGGAGTACAGCGGACGCACTTTTCTAGTGCAGGGATCCTACCCTGGTGGGGGGGGGGGGGGGGGGGGGGGGGGGGGGGGGGGGGGGGGGGGGGGGGGGGGGGGGGGGGGGGGGGGGG